>CAUYUJ010017500.1:17500-56301 GCA_963575745.1 Prorocentrum cordatum | reverse complement strand
CACCTCCCAGGCCCTGGAGATCGTGCAATCTGGTGCCGTGGCTCCCACTACTTCTTCTCGCACGCTCATGATAGCCACGGTGTCCGCCTCTGCACCCTTTGTGGCACCGGGTGTCCGCTCAGTGGCGCTGCCTCTCTTCGACCTCGCTCGCGGCCGTGGCATTCGCGTGGACTGTTTGGTCTCCGACCTCATTGTGGTCAGGCGTGCTATGTCCGTGGCGCTCGCTGGCAGGCCCGTGCGCTGGACGGAGCCAATGCGCAGCCCAGGTTCGACGCCCACCTTGACGCGGGTCTTCTTCACTGGCTATTTCCCTGTGGGAGCAGTCTCGGCCCTGGACGTGAAAATGCTCATCTCCATCCTCCGCAACACCCACGTCCCAGCGACGACCCTCCTGGCTTCGGAGGACGTGTTCTCGGACAGTGGGGCGGCGATCTTGGAGTTGACTGACCCGGCAGCGGCCCTCTCGGTTGTGCCACTCTGCGACGACATGGCCTTCGTCACCAGCAAGACGCTTACTCTCCGTACCCTGACGACCGTGGAGGTGTGGCAGGAGAAGCTGGAGAGCATGTTCGCTACTGATCCGGCCTGCTTCGCCTCCAAGCTTCGCTGGCGGCGGTCCCGGAATGGAGGTCGCACCATCGCGCAGCCCGAGGCCACGCAGCGCCAGCTGCAAGCATCGCGACGGATGGCGATGGCGCCCTCGCCCTCGGACCGTTCGCAGCAAGCGGAGGTCGTCGTCCACGGCAGCATGGGGTATGACCCCCGGCAGGTTGAACTCCAGGTTATCCAGGTGCTCGCTTCCAATGGGGTGGTCTTGCGCGAGGGAGTCGCTACGTCGACCTCAACAGCTGGATTCTGGTACTCTGGGGCAGCCCCGGCTTTCTCTGGAGCGGGCGGACGTCTTCGCTTGCATTTGACCTCCACGGAAGAGCTGGGGAAGGTTCGCGATGCCCTCCACGACAAGGCCTTCCAGCTGGGCTCCGAGATGGTCAGCCTGACGGTGTCCGACGATGCCTCCCTCGCAGAGCAGGCAAAAAACGGCCGGAGGGGGGCGCGCCGGCAGGCCGCCCCCCCAAGCGCCGACGGCGCAGCCTGACCACGGAGGCCTCCGCGGCCTCAATTCGCCATCCTGGCGGTGTGCATCCAGTCGTCTATGTGGATTTCTTGTTCCGGCGAGTGGTCCTGCATATTTCGACCTCTTCTTCTTCATCTTCTACTCGCCCTGGGGATCCACGTGCTCTTCTTCCTGCTCTTCCGCATGCTCTTCCTGCGGCTGCTTCGCTACCTCCTGCTCGTCCGGCACCGCGAGTCCGCCATCGCCGCGTTCCACGTCCGCCTGATGCTCCACCCGGAGCGAGTGCGCCACCCAGCGCTTCCCCACCTACCTCTTCTACATCTTCGGAGGGATCTCCGGCCGGGCGCCTGCCTCCGCAGCCGCCTGGCACGCTACCGCGGCTGCCTGGCCCGTATGCTGGGGACTACGAGGGAGTTGCCTGGAACTCGCAGGGATTCTTCATGTCGAAGGCCGCCGGGCATGCTGCGAAGCGCCGCTTCGCACAACGTCTTCTTCAACGTCGTGATTTCCTTGTCTTGAGCGAGGCGCATGTCGCTGAGGGCGCGGAGGCGGCTTTCACGAATCTGCCTGGGACGTCCTCGTGGTGGTCGCCAGGCACTGCTGCTCGAGCTGGGGTCGGTGTCATCATTCGCGACGCGTTCTTGAACAAGTTCCGGCTCCGCGAGCCCGAATGGGTTGTGGTCGACGCCGGCCGCCTTGCCGTCCTGAAGCTCTGCGGCGAGGAGGGCTCCCTGGATATCGCTGCGTGCTACTTTCCGACGGGCGTGGCTCGAGCTCTTCACCGCAACTCCGGGGAGCCCCCAGCCGCGCTCCGTGTGCAGCGAGAGACCCTTTGTCGTAAATTGCCCCCGCTGCTTCGACCAGAACTTGCTTTGTTCGTTCTTGCAGGCGACTTCAACTTCGTAGTCTCCCACGCTGATCGCTGGAACAAGTCGTCGGGAGCGCGCAGCGGCGACAGCGATGCGGCCGAGGCTGGTCATTGGCGCCGCACGCTGCCACCCTCGAGTCTTTACGAGTTGCACCAACCAGAGCCCACCCATGCAGGGCCCGTCTCGTTCGCTCGTCTCGACCGGGCGTACGTCAACCAGCCCGTGGCCGACCAGTTGGACAAATCGATTTTCTCTGTCGCTCTACCCTGGACGAGCTTGTCGCACCATCGGCCTTTAGCCTTCGGCCGGTGCTCGAAGCTCATCCGGGCACCGCTGGACAAGGCCATCCCTGAGGCGATCGTCCAAGACGAACGCTGGCCCGTGCACGTTGCGGACGAGTACCGATCCCTGATGGAGCTCTCGCCAGAGGCTGGCCCGCTCATCCGCCTGCGCCGCCTCAAGGTGGCCATGCGGACGGCATCGGCTCGCCTTCTCGAAGAACGGGCTGCCGGGGACAATATGTCCGCGAGCGAGTCGCCGCTGAGCATGACGATGGCTGTGCTACGCCGGCTGGAACGGCACGGCCTTGCAGATGTGCCCGCGCTTCGTGCCAGGTATCCTGTGCTTCGTGATTTTCTCTCAGATGATCTTCTTCAGCATGCTCCTCATCGGTGTCTGTCTCGCCTTCGAGAACACGCCCTTGGCCTTGCGAGGGCGGATGTTCAGTCTTCTCTGCAACGCCTCCACGATGAGGCGCACGGTCTCCCCGACAACGTCCTGCGGCAGCGTCGATCCCAGGTGTTGCTGCAGCTCAAACGCATTGCGCCTGGGCGTTCGACGTCGCTGTCGGCGGTGGCAGGTGCAGACGGCGCCCTCCGCACAGACGGCCCCGGTATGGCCGCGGCCCTCAAGGAGCACTGGAGGGATACATTTTCCGCTCGTGCCTTGGATCGCACTCGCCGGCGGGAGTGGTTCTGCGAGGATGCCGGTCGCGCAAATGGCCTTCGCGCTGCTGCTCGCCAGATGCTCGGCGACACGTCTGCCTGGCAACTCCGCCGATCAGACATTCGACGTGCAGTGTCGTTGACAACCTCCTCTGCACCTGGTCCGGATGGAGTGCCGTATCTGGCATGGCGGCGCCTTGGGGCCCTAGCGGTCGACACTCTGTTCGATGCGGCCGTCGAGCTTTCCGAGGAGCATGGCCGCGACTCCCTGCTGGAGGCGTTCCCGCTGGATGCCAGCGGCGACACGGCGTTCAACTCGGCCAGCATGGTCTTTATCCCGAAAAAGACGGCACACGAGGCCAACGGTATCCGATACCATCTTCCTGGAGAGGTCCGCCCACTTTCCCTGGTGAACACGGACAACAGATTGATGGCTAATGCTTATCGCTTGCGGGCGGAACCGCTGCTCGACAAGATCATATCGCCGGCTCAACGGGGTTTCTTGCCTGGCAGGTCCATGCTGCAGAACGTCGTCGAAATCGACAGCGACATGAGGGCGGCCAGCTTACAGGCCGAGCAGCCGGGCGCGGTCTTCTTCGACTTCGCGGCGGCGTTCCCGTCGTTGGCGCACGACTTCATGGAAGACGTGCTGGAGTTCCTGGAGCTCCCGCTGCCGTTCCGGCTCTTCGTGTCCAATTTGTACTTCGGCAACGGCTGCAAAATCTCCGCCGGCGGGGAGCTGCACGAGGGCTTCAGCATCCGATCTGGGATCCGCCAAGGGTGCCCATTGTCACCTGTGCTATTCGCCCTCTGCGGCGACCTACTGCTCCGCCGCTTGCAGGGCTCGCTGCCGGGCGATGCGCTGAGGGCGTACGCGGACGACTTGGCCTTGGTTTCGCGGGGTGTCTTCCTGTCGGCGCGCTGCTTTGTCCCTTTGTTTTCCGACTTCGCCGTCATCTCTGGTCTGTCGCTTAACTTGGGGAAGACCGTCTTCGCCCCCCTGGGTGACACTTCGGTGGACAACTTTCGGCGCCAGCTTGAGGAGCGATTCCCGGGGTGGGGGGCCGCGTGCGTCAGGGATTGGGCAGAGTACCTGGGCTTTGTACTGGGGCCTGGCGGGCGCTCACGGTGCTGGCAGAAGGCGCTAGACAAGTATACCAGCCGCGCCGACCTGTGGGCGCAGCTTGGGCTTGGCCTGCATTACACCACCGTGGCGTACAACGTGTACGTGGCCTCGCTCCTTACCTTCCTCCTGCAGCTCGAGGTCCTTCCGGAGGATTGGGAGCGCGCTGAGGCAGCAGCCCTCCGTCGATTGGTCCCTGGTCCTGCCCACTGGGTTCTCCCCGCTGACCTGCGAGCTCTACGGCGGCATTACGGCATGCCTCAAGAGTTTGCGGACATGAACGAGGTTTCGCTGGCCGCTCGTTTTCGCGTCGCCCACCGGGAGGCTGCAGCTTCTGGCGGCTTGGCCGTGGCATCGGCGGTTCGCCGCCTTGACAGGTCGGTCGCCGACACGGATTTCTTCTGGCGCTATGTCCGGTGGTGCTCCTGGTTTCAAGGTGCCTACGTCCGCAACTTGTCTGCGGCAGTGTCCACGTTCCAACGCGTAGGCATCGCCATCCAGACTGTGGAGGCCGACTTGGGAGCTGACGCCCCGCTCCCCCGCACTCGCGGGCAAGCCCGTCGCCTCGCCCACGGCGTGCAGCGAGCGGCTCGGGCAGCGCGGTGCCGCACGTTGCGCAGCCACCCCGAGACGAGACTCAGAGCGAAGTTGGCCAGGTGGCGGCTGCCGATCTATCCGCGGCTTCGAGCCATCCGCGGGTCTGCAGTGCTGCAGCGTCTGGCCCGGCTGGCGCCGCCTCGCGTGGTCGCCGCAGTGCTTCGCACGTGGTTCAATGGCTGGTGCACGGCCCGCCGTTTCCAAGCCCATGGGCGTTGTCTGTTCGGCTGTTCCATGGGGCAGGATTCTGTCGACCACTACATGGGCTGCCTCATGCTACACCGCCATGGCCAGCTTCGACTCCGGCTCCGCGCTGCGCCAACCTTCGAGGAGCGCGGCCTGAGGTTTTTTCTCCTCGCGGGCGCCCACGAGCTCCGGGACGTGATCCTCACCCGGCGGGCCCTGTTGCTCGCTGCGGCCTATCGGCTGCATTGCCGGTGCCGCCGTCAGCCGGCTTTCTCCGACCACGAAGTTCTACGTCGCGCACTTGATCAGGCGGTGAGAGAGGCGGCTCAGGGGCACGCTGGGGCTCTCCGCGCGGTGGACAGCGTCTGGGCGGACGAGGAGTTCGGCTTGTAGCCATGAGGGCACGTACGCGCGCAGGTGCGCAACGAGCGCACCAGAGGATTTATTAACCACAGCTTGCGCGTGTGATGGCACTCTCCCTCTCCCTCCTCCGCTTTCCTCCCTCTCCCTCCCCTCCTCCCTCCGCTGGGATGCGACACGCACGGCATTCGGGCAGTGCGAATGTATGCCCCCCGGGCTGTTCACTCAGTGTTTGCCCCCAGGTGTGTTGCATAGGCGACGGCGGACTGCGGCCGCAAGCGTGTGTGCACGTCAGTGCTCCCTCCCCTCCCCCTCCTCGTCCTCCTCCCCTCCCCTCCCCCCTTCTTCCCGCTCCATCCTCTGACGGTGTACCGGCCTATCTGGCGATACTTTGCCACGGAACCTCCCAATGAGGCACCGCACCAGTCCTTTGACATGTGTTCTGTTGTGCGGACGTCGGGTGGCCTGTGTCCCGGCCGCGTGGCCGAGGCCCCTGCTCGTGATGCTGTGCTCACCCCTCTGCTGTGCAACGTAAGGCTGAATAGACATGGCCGGAGCGATGCACGACGTGATCGGGTGTAGAGGTGATTTCTTCTTTTCCAGTGCTCGGTAACAGAACCGGTTGCAGTGCGCAACGCCTTCTATCCCACTCCATGGGATAAATGGTTTCTGTTTTATTCCTCACCTCACGCTCACACGCCGGTGCCGGGTCAGAAGGCTCTGCTGTGCTCGATCGTGCTTCACATACCCTGTTTGGAGGGGCTGGCTGGCGGACTGCCGAGGCCCAGCCGAGAATGCTTGGCGCATCGAAGCTGCTGTCGCGGGTCGCGAGGTCCGCTAAGGCGCCAGCTAGGGTGGCTGGCAGCGGCTGGTGCCGTCGTGCTGTTGGCCATCACTGCTGGTGCCTGAGTGGCCCTCGGCCTGTGCGGAGGGCTGCGGGACCGTGACGGCGGGAATCCCGCGCCCTCCACCTTTTCCCTTGCCTGCCAGCCCTCTTTCGATTCTGAAGTCGCGCCTCGTTCCCCGCTTTCGCCCCCTCCTTCTCCCTGAATTGCCCGTGGCTGGTCTTCCGCACGCGGCCCGCAGTCTCGGCGGCGCTTCTGGCCCTGCTGCTCCTTGCCAGCCGCATGCCCAAGATGCATGCCGATCGGGCGACTTTGCATGATATTGAAAATCTTCAGGCTGAGCCCAGCTCGTCTATTTGTTTCGGGAAGTGCTGCCTTGAGCGCGTCTTTTCTCCTCGCCTCCCCTCCCCCGGGCTCCTCTCTTGCTCCGTTGTGGATTTATCGACGTGGCCATTTGGGCCGCCAGGGGTGCATAGATCTGCAGTGTTCGATTTAGTCCCAGGGTGCGAGTGCATGCGTCGGCTCACCTATTGCAGGTTGGCTTGAGCGTGCTCTTTGTTTTGGGCTTGATTCCCTAGGTTCCTCACCCCCCTCCTCCTGCGCTGTTTCACCTCTATGCCGGTATTTGTCCACCAGCTGCTGCGCAATGCAGCCGATTTTGAAAACCACGTTGACCGCTCCTCCCTCTTGCCTCCTCCTTCTCCTCCTCCTCCTCCAGGTTCGTGGTGACGTTTATCCGGCCCGCCATTTTCGAGCCTTGCCGCTAATCAGCTTCTGTGCGGTACGAGGCCGTGTCCGTGCGCAGTGCCAGGGGATGGCAGCAGCTCATATTGGGGTGCGCTCATAGCCCCCCCATGAGGGGAAGCGGATTCGGTGCTGTGTCGCTGTGGGAAAGAAGCTGCTGAGTGTTCGCTGAAAAAAATCTCAGAGGCGGGCTCCAGGAACGAAGCGGAACAACACAGGCACAACATTTCAAAGCACAACGCGACGCGATAAAAAAGTTACTGGGTCCCAGGTCGGCCCCGAGCCCCATGGATTAAACGATACGTTGCGTCATCAGGGGCAGAGGAGGAGGAGGAGGAGGAGGAGGAGGAGGAGGAGGAGGAGGAGGAGGAGAGACAAGGACGAGGACGGCTCGACGACGTCGTCGAGAAGGAGGGAGGAGGGAGGAGGCGGGAGGAGGAGGGATGGGGGAGGGAGGAGGGAGGAGGGGGGGGAGAAGGAGGGGCGGCGGAGGAGGGGCGCCCGCCCCAGGCGCCGCCCGCGGAGGAGATGCGGCCAAAAGTCAAAGGCGCCGGGCGGTGTTTGGGGATGGGGGGGGCTCGTGGCCGGGGCGGGGAGGAGGGGGGGGAGGTAGGGGGGTGGACGGGAGGGGAGGATGGGGGAGGGGCAGGGGGGAGTTGGAGGGGGGAAGGGGGAGGGGGGAGGGGGAGGGGGGCGGGAGAAGAGGGGGAGGCAGGGGGGTGGACGGGGGGGAGGGGGGTGGTTGTCATGCGTCTGTCTGGCGGGTAGGCGTTTGCAGTCCGCCGTCGTGCAGGTGGGGGGGGCCTTGGTGGCGTCGAGGGGCGGAGGGATGGGGCAGGAGGGGGGAGAGGCAGGAGCGGGAGGTGGACGGGTGGGAGACAAGAGGGGGGGGGGGGGGGGAAGGCGCGCGAGAAGGAGAAGGGGAGGGGGTGTCCTCCTCTCCTCCTCCGCCTCCGCCTCCCCTCCTCCTCCTCCTCCTCCTCCTCCTCCTCCTCCTCCGCCTCCGCCTCCTCCTCCTGCTCCTCCTCCTCTTCCTCTTCCAGAAAAAAAGGCCCAGGGGGCAACCGAGCGGGTCCCCACCCCGACCCACATCGCTCAGGGGGAGCGGGAGGGGGGAGCGAGAGCAGCGTCTCGCCCGCACTCGCGCGGCCCTGCCGCTGCCGCTGTCCGCTGTCCAGCGACTCGGCGACCGGGAAATAATGCGCCGCGCCAGGGCAGGAGCGCCACGGGCCAAATCTGCAGCGAGCTTTGGGCGAGGGTCGCCCACTCGCGCGCGGCCCCGCCCACCATCGACATGGCGAGCGGCATACATACACATATATATATATATACATTCATTCATTCATTCATTCATTCATTCATTCATTCATTCATTCATTCATTCATTCATTTACTTATTTACTTATTTATTTATGTATTTGTTTATATATTGATTTATTTATTCGCCGCGCTGCAGCAAGAGTGCCGCTTTGCAGGCGAGATCCGCGCGGGGCGGGAGTTCCATTGTCGAGCACCTGGGCGCTGGGCCGAGGCCAGAGCGGCATTTCTCCTCTCGAGCCCCTCCGGCCACGCGTGCGTCGTCGACAGAGTCGTCCGCGTTGAAAGGGAAGCGCGTCGACGTTGCATTGCTACGGGCAGGGCGGGGCCGGATGGGGATGTCAGCGGCTGGCGCCAAGTGCCATCGTGGGACTGCGCGCGAATCAAGCTAAATAGCCAGGCCGAGCGAGTCAGCGGGCCCCGCCGCTTGTCGGAACATGGAGCACATGCTGTCGCGACTTGATGGTGGGACTATAGCGCGCGCTCCCCCGAGCGAGCGGAAGGCTGTCGCGCGCAGGTCTCGCTTCGGACGAGCTGGCGAGGGGGACCTGCGCGGGCCGCGCACGGACGTGGAACAAAAAAGTTCCGGGACGTCACCGCGCGGCCCTGCGCGGGAGTGCCGTGCCGCCGTCCACCGTGTGGCCATCAAGTCTCCGACGGGCGCCGCCAGAGCGAAGCTCGCGCCGCGCCGAGGCAGCGCGGCCGCTTCCGCGCCGCATCTGCGCGGCGCCTGGGCGGGCTCAGCACGTCGCCCGCCCAGCTCGCGCGGCCCCGCGGCCGCCGTCGCTCCCTCGCGGCGGCTGCGGCGGCCGAGGCGAGCGCGCCGAGCCGGGGCGACAAATCGGCCCGGGGCGTGGGCGAGGGCGACACTTCGCGCGCTCGCGCGCGGCCGCGCCCTTCTTTACCGACAGGGCGAGGCGCGTCCATGCGCCGCGCCACGGCGGCGAGCGCCGCCTGCAGGCGAAACTTTAGCGCGGCGCGGCGAGCGAGCGCCACAGTTTTGTCCGCTCGCGCGCGGCCCCCCGCTGTCGACATCTCGCTCGCACGAAGGATGAGGGTAGGAGGGGGCACAAGGGTTTGGGAGGGGAGGATGGTTTGTGGAAGGCGGCGCACGGCGTCTGGTCCGGCAGGGCTTTCGAAAGATCGCGTCTGCAGCCATCTTCCGGGAGGTTATAAAGTTGAAGTCCCAGGTCTTCGCTGGAGATGTTTGGAGCAAGGCCATCGAGCGAACCGGGTCTTTGTGGCAGGGGGGCCAGACGCCCCGAAAGTCTTCAACCTGATTTCGATTTTGGTTTGGAAAAGTTCAGGCGGTAGACGCGGGTAATTAATGGGGCGTCGGCGTTGGAGGGCCATTTTATTTTAAGGCATCTTGTGTTTCGGCGATAATATCTGAATCCTTCGAACAGCGCTTAACATGCAACATGATATGGTGCAGTCGTTCCTGGGCAGATTGCGCAGGCCTTGCGGCCGGTGCCGCCGACCTTGAAGACGACGAAAATGAAAGGGAGGGGGGGGGGTGCAGGGGGAGGAGGAGGAGTGGCAGGAGGAGGAGGAAGGGGTGCAGGAGGTGGATGACGGAGGAGGAGGGAGGGAGGACGAGGAGGGAGAGGAGGAGGAGGGGAGGAGCCTCTTGGAGCCTTGTTGGGGTGTTCTTGGAGAGCTCCTGGGACGTCTAGGAGGCTTCTTGGATCGTCTTGGGGCCACCTTGACCGTGCTGGGCCGATCTTTGAGCGACAGGGGTCTCGTGTGGGCAATCTTGGGGGCCATCTTCGGCATTCTGGGTTCTTTTGGGGGCTGTTCGATATGTCGGGGCCGCCCGGGGGAAAACGAATCTGGGTGGCGACCCCCCACCGGGACCACCCCCCGGGACCCCCTCCCCCCCCCGCGGGGAAAGGATCAAAGGGAAGGGACTTCCCTTCGACCCCACTGCGACGTTGTACAATTTCGCTTTGGATGGCACGCTTGAGGAGGGCCCAGGGAAATGGACGGGGGACGACGGATACGGCGAGGAGACGACTGTGACGACGACGAAGACGACGAGGAAAACGACGGAGACGACAACGCGAACGGAGAAGCCCCTCGCACACGCCGACAGGGTCGGCGGATTTGCCAGGGTGGATGGTCAGTCCCTCTGGAAGAGCGCTCCTGGTGTACAACGGTTTCAGATGGCATCCCGATCTCACTAACTGTCAGTGGCCGCGGCGCCAGGCGAGCCGTCCGGAACGAAGGTTTCAAAGCCCTCGGGGCCACCGTCATTCTCGACAAACGCGTTCGAGATTGATTTCGATAACCGGGTCTCTAAAACGCGTTTATATTTATATATAACAAAGGGCAGGGCTTTACTCATGTACAAATCGGAGCCACTTAGGAAGAAATTCCAGCTGCTGGGTCGTGGTGCGCCATATCCTCCGTACCCCGAAGCTTCAGCAGGAAGCCGTGGCCCAGTCGATGCACCGCGGTGAAAGCCGCATTGCGGGCCATGAAGCAGTACAGCGTGGAATCGTGGGCGCAAGCTTGGACAAAACAGAACGAGTGGGCCAGCAAACTGGTACGCCAAGGGCTCCAAGAGCAGGATCGCTGGGTTGGAAGAGTATTCCCTCGCTTCAACAGTTTGCCCGGGCCAATGGTAGCTGGTGGGGCATTCAAAGCGTTTTCGCCCATGGCGGTGGGACACTGAGATATACCCCCTTTTTCATAAGTGCATGGATTTCTGTGGCTTCTGATGCAGTCGACTGGGCGCAGCATTCGGGAAACAATTTGTTTTGCCGTGGTGGCCCTTATTTCCGATCGTTCTATCGGGCTCAAACAGCACCTGAAGTCTTTCAGCACGACGGCTTGTTCCTCAACTTGTCCAGAGAAAGTAGAACCGTGAGCTGGCGAACGGCATGCTGTAGACAGGCTTTCCCCAGTGGATCTCACCAGAGCCTGTCCCGCCGCCGCCGCCGCCTCTTCCTCTTCGTCCTCCTCCTCGCGCGGGGGCTGCCCTGACTCCAGATCCGCCCTATTTTGGCTTTTTTTCCCAAGTTAAAACTGGGTCGGAAATCCACCTATAAGAGGCCGAAGAAGTAGGGCGGAAATTTCTGCACCCAGCAGAAGTAGGGCGGAAATCCACAGAAGTGGGGCGGAAACAGCAGCAGAAAAGTAGGGCGGAAATTGGCATCAGCGGGGCTTGAAAAGTAAGGCGGAAATTCCAGCCCTACCTACGAATTTCCCCAAAGTAGGGCGGATCAGGAGTCAGGGTGGGCCGGAGCCTTGTCGGTGGCGCGGGGCTGCGCCGGCGCTGCTGACGAAAGTCCCTGGCCGCTGGACATCCGCGCGGGGGCTGCCGCGGAGGGCGCCGCGGTGCGGCGCGCTCCTCCGGCCCCACTTACTCTAAGTCGGGCATGTCCCCCTACGGGGATTTACGACGAAAAAACAAAATTTCTCCGACGGAAGAACCCCACATAAGAATCCTCTGGGCGAATCTGGAAAAAGCCATCACCGTCGTCCTCGTGGTTGGTGAGGCGTCCTGGCTGTCTCTTCTGCGTATATTTCCTCTCGCCTTGGCGCGGGCCCCCCTTCCACTCCTTACGTTGTCCCCATCCTCGCCCCCCTGTTTGTTCCGCGCCCCGCCACCTCCTCCCCTTCCTGTTGCATGAGCGCGCATGTCGATGTTCCTCGGCGCCGTCGCCGCCACGGCCAGCACAGGCGCGTTCTCTACTGGTCACGTCGCGCAGCCGTTGGGACAACCCCGCGGGCCAGGCTGTCGGGACAACCCCGCGAGCCGTTGGCGCGCAAGACCAAGCCGTTGGGACAACCCCGCGGGCTTCGAGCGAGGCGCAGCCGCGCTCAGGCGGAAGGCAGCACGAAGCCCAGCTCTGCCGCGAGCTGCTTCGCCTCCGCCCTGGACAAAACCGCTCTCTTGTCGAACTCCAGGAGCGCCTTCCGCAGGGACGCCGGCGGCCCGCACTCCAGGAACTCTCGCGGCGGCGGCCGCAGGATCAGCATGTTCCGCATGCACGTGGCGCGGGAGAACATGACGTAGAGGTGCAGCCACCACTGCTCGTCCGACATGCCCGTGCGGCCAGCGTCCTCGTCTCTCGCGCAGTCGATGGTGACGCCCTTGCGCAGCGTCTGGCCCTGCGACAGCGTGGAGGTCAGGTAGGACGCGTGCGTCAGGGTGAACCCCGAGCGGCGCACGCTGTGCGCCCCCGAGCTCTGCCATGTGAACTCCCTTTCGCTGGGCCTGAACATCAGCAAGCTCCGCGCCCGCGCCTCGGCCTGGCCGTCGTCGTCGGCGCCTTCGGCGCCCTGTCGCAGCACCTCGGCGACCTGAGGAGCCCAAAAACTTCCTTGTTGCATCCAAAGTGTGGCCTGGGAACTGCGTTCTGGCAGCGCGAGAACCCAACATTGACGACAGTTACAGGTTTTGGATGACCTGCTCGGATTACCAACATGATCTGCGGGCCCCATAGGGAGGGGGCTCCCGCCTGAGACTTCCTCGCAGTTCACTCACAGACGAGGCTCCCGCCTGAGACTTCCTCCATATTCAGGCTTGAGGAGCCCAAAAGTGACGACAGTTACAGGGTTCCGATGACCCGCTCGGATTACCAACATGATCTGCGGGCCCCATAGGGAGGGGGCTCCCGCCTGAGACTTCTTCACAATTCACTCAAAGACGAGGCTCCCGCCTGAGACTTCCTCCAAATTCAGGCTTGACGAGCCCAAAAGTGACGACAGTTACAGGGTTCCGATGACCCGCTCGGATTACCAACATGATCTGCGGGCCCCATAGGGAGGGGGCTCCCGCCTGAGACTTCCTCGCAGTTCACTCACAGACGAGGCTCCCGCCTGAGACTTCCTCCATATTCAGGCTTGAGGAGCCCAAAAGTGACGACAGTTACAGGGTTCCGATGACCCGCTCGGATTACCAACATGATCTGCGGGCCCCATAGGGAGGGGGCTCCCGCCTGAGACTTCTTCACAATCCACTCAAAGACGATGCTCCCGCCAGAGACTTCCTCCAAATTCAGGCTTGACGAGCCCAAAAGTGACGACAGTTACAGGGTTCCGATGACCCGCTCGGATTACCAACATGATCTGCGGGCCCCATAGGGAGGGGGCTCCCGCTTGAGCCTTCCTCAGAATTCACTCACAGACGAGGCTCCCGCCTGAGACTTCCTCCATATTCAGGCTTGAGGAGCCCAAAAGTGACGACAGTTACAGGGTTCCGATGACCCGCTCGGATTACCAACATAATCTGCGGGCCCCATAGGGAGGGAGATCCCGCCTGAGACTTCCTCCCAATTCACTCACAGACGAGGCTCCCGCCTGAGACTTCCTCCATTTTCAGGCCTGGGGAGCCCAAAAGTGACGACAGTTACAGGGTTCCGATGACCCGCTCGGATTACCAACATGATCTGCGGGCCCCATAGGGAGGGGGCTCCCGCCTGAGACTTCCTCACAATTCACTCACAGACGACGCTCCCGCCTGATACTTCCTCCAAATTCACGCCCTAGGAGCCCAAAAGTGACGACGGAATTTTCATCCGCATGATGAGGCAGAAGAGGAGAGGGGGTGGGGTGAGTGTTCCTGCGCGGGGTGTGCAGAGAAAACAAGAACCCCACTTTGGATGTGGGGAAATACCCCGAAAATTATCAAAAAATAGTCAGGGTATTATTTTTTGAGTATTTGTTGACCTTTTTGGGATATTTTGGGGGTATTTCTTATTTTTCGCCGAAAATCCTTGTGTAGGGGGACACGCCCGACATAAATTTACTCCGGCTCCACGTGGCGCGCTCCAGAAATGTCCTCGCCCTCGAGCATCGGAGGAGCACCTCTGCCTCGGCGGAGGGCGGCGAAGGGGCCGCGGAGGGCGGCGGAAGCAGAACGATCGGCCGCTGCCGCCGGCGGAGGCCGGCGAAGGGCCGGCGGAAGCTGGCGGAAGTAAGAGATGCGCCCCCAAGAGATGGTCCAGGGCTTCGGCAGTCGGCCATTGGGCGGCCTCCAGCGCTCAGTGTGCGCAACGGTTCCACACCCTCTTGTCTTCACCAACGTGGCCCAGCTGCCCGGACGCTCCCTTTGCAGGAGGATTTCCCCTGGGGCGAGCTAGACAAACTGCCGCCCAAGAGCTTCACCTTTTGCGACCTCTCTTGGCATCGCGGACCGGGTGACCAGGTTTACGTTGGCGGCGGTGTCGCCTGCAACCTGGGCCGCTGCTTGGCAGGCGGCTCATGCCACTTTTCAAGGGCGACGCGATCTCGCAACATCTTGGCGTAAGCGTGCGTGCGCAATGCTCGCAGCATGCACCATGCTGGGAAGACGATGGGCCGTGCCGCTACGCACCCAGCGGCGTACGACGGCCCAGCATTTGCACGCAGCCACCATGGTCAACCTCGACGCGCCCAGCCAGCGGGCTCCGCCGGCGGCGCCTGCGGGCAGCGGCCGCGGCCAGTGCCGTGGCGATCGACGGCCCGTCTGGCTGCTTCTGTGGGTAGCGGTGCACGCGCGCGCCGCGCGCCCACGCTCGCGGCCACCCAAATCAGCGGCCGAAGAAAAGGGCAATCACGACGGACCCCGTCGCTGCCGCACAGGTGGTGATCACATCTGGGGGGACGTGCACGCGCGCCGCGAGCCCACGCGTTCGCGGCCAGGGTCAGTCACGACGGACCCCGTCGCTGCCGCACGAGCGTGGTCACATCTGGGGGGCCCCTCGCACTACACTTTCTGGGGCTGCAGAATGATTTTTTGCCGTTCTTTCGAAGAGCAAGCAACGGCATACACGTGCACGTTTGGAGCTCCGCGCGGAGGCACCCCAAGAGTGGCGCCCCTTTGCAATCTGGGCCGCTGGTGGATGACTCCACCTAGTCTGGGACGGCCTTTTTTGTTTCTTTCATTTTGGGTGGGTGCAGTGGCCCGCCCTCCTCCTGGCCCTGGAAGGCAGTGCTGGGCCCTCGTGGCTGGCGGCGTCCCTGGCGCCAGCCCTGGCGCGCTCCGCGCGCCAGGCATGGGGGGTCCCAACCGCCGATCAACAAAGTCCGCGCGGACGTCCGAAAGTCTGTGCTGATGCAGTTGGTTCTTCCCACTCCTCGCCAGCTGGCACTGCTTCGTGCCCTGAGGCGTTCCACGAGGCCGCCGGGCGCCGCCTGCGGGCGATGGCGGCCGAGGCATCCCGCCCCCGGCGACCTGGAGCCGCGGGGGAGGGCGCTGCGACGGCAGTTGGCCTGCGCGGCCCTGGTCACGCCCCCGGCAGCCTGCCTCGGGCGTTGCGGTAATGGGGGGGGGGGGCGGTGCAGCCAAAATGCTGAAATCAGGGCCGCTTTGGGTCCGGAAGGGGCTCGCTGCTCCTTGGGTAATTCCATGGCTGTTCTTCTGGCACTCCTCGTGCACCGAGGCGCTCCCGGTGCCACAGAGGGGCTCGCTCCTTCTTTGCAGTGGCGCTCCTCATTTCAGCAGCCCGACTGGCAATGGGGGGGTGAGGGGAGGTGCACGTGTTGTGCCTTCTAGGGGCCCCCTGGGGCCCAGACTGGGAACGAAAGGTGCACGTCTCTCGCCCCCCCATTGATCACCGCCCCAGCAGGCAACGCCCGACTGCCGGACGCCCGCGGGAGGACGGCCGACGGCGCGCCGCGCGCACGTCGCTCGGCGCCGGCTGTGCTGCCGACAGGGGCGTTGAGGACGGCCTGGCGACATCGGTCGCTGCCTGCGTGGCCGCAGCGGTTCCCGTCCTGGTGGAGCGCCAGCGTCTCCGCGCGGGCCGAGCCGCACGGTTCTAGAGTGCTCTGCCGCCGCGTCCCCGGCGACGCAGGCGACGGCGATCGCCTGCCGAGGAGCACAGGAAGGCGTAAACCGAAACGTCTGGAGATCCGCGTGGACCTCTCGGGTCGGCGCTGGTCGGCGAGCTCCGCGCGCCAGCTGCGCGCAGCCGATTCGCTGACCCCCCCTGTGCCATCCCCTCCCCCGAATTCGCCCGCCCCGATCTTCCTCCTCGCTTTTCCTCCTCCTCCTCCTCCTCCTCCTCCTCCTCCTCTTCCTCCTCCTCCTCCTCCTCCTCCTATTGACCTACTGACCTGCACTGGAAGGTCAGTCCCTCCACTCCAGGGGCCTTCACAACTACTCACGAGGTGATCCTCTCTCGCAAGAGGCCGCGGCGGGTTGCAACCGGCTCCCTCAGGCGGGCAAGCTGTCCCGCGGGCCAAGCAAGAAGTCCCTTCGGCTTCAATCCCTGCAGCAGCCTCCGAGACGCTTTGATCCCCGTTGGACGTGGCCCACCCTCCACGCCTGGAAGAAAAGCAACACCCCCTTGGTCAAACACGTGTTGGGGTGGTGGGCGGGGTGAACCTCAAATCTGTATTTCTTAGGCAGGCACACTTGTGACACCCACCCTGGAGACGGCGTGTCAGAGGGCAGCCTCCTCCTCCTCCTCCCTCCTCCTCCTCCTCCTCCTCCTCCTCCTCCTCCTCTTCCTCCTCTTCTGCGGAGCTGGCGTCAGCTCGGGCGAGAAGTGGCATCAGGTCCTTGCGAGGGCCACCGCTGAACAGGGTCGGCCCGTCGCTCAGGGGTGGTCTGGAGGATGAACTCCAGACGCCGACGTTTTCTCTAAAACGTGGACCTTGCTACGGGCTGACCTTGAGATCCGACGTTGCGGAACATTGCAGCATCGCGGAAAATCACGACTTGGAGCCCTAGACTCCACTGTTCTGCGGCATTTTTCGAGTCGCATCGGTCCGCGCCGGTGCTGGGGCCCGAGAACGGCCAAAAATCCGCGGTGCGAAACAGTAGCAAAACCCAGATCTCAGGGGACAGCTCTGGGGCGAGCCCAGGAGGGACTGCAGACCGAAAAGTTTCCTGAGCCTTCTCCGAAGACGTCTTCTCAGAAGGTCGGATGGCTCTGAGAAGCCCCGCCGCCTTCTGAGAAGGCCTGCCCCCTCTCACTTCCACCTGAGCGCGCCGCCAAATAGCGAGCTCCCAGCGAAATCCTTGCTCCCCGGACCCTCAACCTGCACTTCCCGCACCTTCCGCGCGACAGGTGCCGCGGCCGCCGCGGCCGCCGCCGTGGCCGCAGCGGCGGCCACCGTCGAGGCCGCAGCGGCGGCACCTTCAGCGCGGAAGGTGCGGAAGGTGCCGGCCCAGGGCGAATGCAGCGCGCCCCCCCCCCCCCCTCCCTTCCTCTCCGACGCATCGGGGCTGCGGTGCCATCCTCACGGGCGCTCACAGGCGTCGTGGGCTCAAAGTGCAGGAGTGCGCGCAGGGCAAGAAACGATAATAATCACAATCAGTTCACATATTGAATTTGATAAGATCGGCCTCCCTTCCTCTCCGGCCCCTGCGCAGTCGCGGCCAGCCTGGGCCGCGCCCCCGCCCAGGCGATGCGGAGGGCGAGTGGAAGGACCCGGAGCCGCTGCAGGCCCCCCGGCGGCGCCTGGGGTCGGGGGATCGCGCAGCGTCGCCGGTGCATCGGCGATGCGGCTCGACGTGGAGCCCGAGGAGGATGAGGAGGAGGAGGAGGAGGAGGAGGAGGAGGAGGAGGAGGAGGATCTCCACGCGGACGTCGCCGACGCATCGGGGCTGCGGTGCCATCCTCACGGGCGCTCACAGGCGTGGCATCGTGGGCTCAAAGTGCAGGAGTGCGCGCAGGGCAAGAAGCAATGATAATCACAATCAGTTCACATATTGAATTTGAGAAGATCGGCCGCCCCCACGATTTTCCGGCATTTGGTCCCCTCGGGGCCCCATGTGCAGGGTCCCAGAGGTGCACGCAGGCTTTGTGTTGCGCACAGGCACTGTGGTGCACGCAGATGGTGCTGAACTCGTCGTGGCTCGTGGCCCCTTGTCGTGGCTCATGCGCGCAGGCGCTGTGGTGCACGCGGAAGCGCTACCATTTTACCCACCCCCCTTCGTCGTCGTCGTCGTCGTCGTCGTCGTCGTCGTTGTCGTCGTCGTCGTCGTCGTCGTCGTCGTCGTCTTCGTCGTCCTTGTCTTCATCGTTCTCGTCCTCATCGTCTTCGTCCTCGTCGCTCGTCGCTCGTCGCTCGTCGCTCGTCGTCGTCGTGCGCGCGGGCCCCGCTGTGGTGCCGGAGCCACACGGTGGGTGGGGGGGCCTCATGTCATACTCCCCCCACACCCACCCAGCCCCCATGACGTCCGTCATCGCCGAAAGCAAAGAAGCGCGCTCATGGCGACGGGCGCCGACATGAGGTCCTGTCCACTTTGAGCAGGGCTTGCTGTCGGTGCGCCGCCGCGGGCGTTGTCAATCTGAGACATGAAATCGCCTGCCCAGGAGCGGCCGCTGTCGGTTTTGGGCAGCGGTAGCTGATGGGCATTGTACCTATTTTGTCGTACCCATTTCGGTCGTGCCAGCATGTGGCGTAGCCACCCTGGGGGAGAGCTGGAATGACATTTGGCCGCGCACCTTTCCAGGGCGCCCTCGGACGGCCAGGCACGGTGACCTTCCACACGTGTGTCCAGCAGGTGGTCTCCGCATGTTCCTCGTGGGAGTTCAGCCGTGTGTGCAGCGGCCAGGCCACCTCCTTGGAACGAGGAGGAGGAGGACGAGGAGGAGGACGACGAGGATGAGAAACGGGGAGAACGCGGACACAGACTGAGGCATTGGACGATGCTCCTGGTCGGCGTCAAGCGTCCGACGCAGAGAGTGCCAGCGCGCGGTGCGTGCCCGCCGTCTTCGTGGTTCTGCTTTTGGCAGTCGCTGGGGCCACATGATACTCAGATCCTGCTGATCATGCTCCTCCCCTCTTGCTTATCACCGATTCCCCAAGCGAGGTCACATGCGACGACGGCACAACAGTTCTGGCCCAGGGGGGTCCACCTCTTCACCCTCCCTCTCCCTCCCCCGCTCCTCCTTTCTCTTACCCTCCTCCTTTTCCTCTTCCGCCCCTCCCGCTCCGCGTCCCCCTGCTCTTCTCCACTGGCCGTCCTTCTCTCCCCTCCCGTCCAGGTGACCTGCCTGCTCGCCCCCCCACAGGCCTGCCCACGCTTGCCCCAGAGGTACCAGTCATGAGGATGAGGAATGTGATGATGATGATGATGATGATGATGATGATGATGGTGATGGTGATGGTGATGGTGATGGTGATGGTGATGATGATGATGATGATGATGATGATGATGATGATGATGATGATGATGATGATGATGATGATGATGGTGGTGACCTCGATGGTGGTGACCTCGATGGTGGAAATGGTGATATGAGAGTGCTGATAATGACAGTGCTGATGATCACGCTGCTGCTGCTGTTGCTGCTGCTGATGATGCTGATGATGTTGATGATGATGTTGATGATGATGCTGATGCGGATGCGGATGCTGATGCGGATGTTGCTGATGATGATGATGATGCTGCTGCTGATGATGGTGGTGATGATGATGCTGCTGCTGATGATGATGATGATGATGATGGTGATGGCGATGGTGATGGTGATGATGATGATGCTGTTGTTGTTGAGAATGATGGTGCTGGAGATGCTGCATATTATGATGATTATGATTATGATGATGGTGCTGATGAGGATGATGCTGATGCTGATGCTGATGATGCTGCTGATGATAATGATGATGGTGCTGATTGTGATGATGCTGATGATGCTGCTGATGGTGATGATGCTGATAATGATGGTGGTGATGATGATGACGATGCTGCTGCTGCTGCTGCTGCTGATGATGATGATGATGATGATGATGATGATGATCAGCCGCAGGATGAGGATGGCGGTGCTAATAGTGCTGCTGACGATGATGGCGACGACGATGACGATGAGAAATGACGGTGTTGATGAAGACAATGAGTATGAGGATGATGAGGATGATGACTATGATTGTGGTGGTGCTGCTGATGAGGAGAATGAGGGAGGATGACGAGGAGGAATATGAACACGGGGAGGGAGGACAGAGGATGAGGAGGGATGATGAGGAGGGAGGAGCAGGAGGAGGAGCAGGAGGGAGAGGAGAGGGGAGGGGAGGACGACGTGGATGGGGAGGATGCCCGCGCTGCCCCGTCAGGCTGGCGCGAAGGTCGATCCGAAGCAGTACGGCGGGAGGAACAATTGGCTGAAGTGCTGCAGGACGAGGGGGTCCTCTTCCTGCTCATCCTCCTCGTCGTCCTCGTCGTCTTCGTCCTCCTCAACGTTTTCGTCCTCCTCCTGTTCTCCTCGTCTTTGTCCTCCTCGTCCTTGTCCTTCTCTTCGTCGTCCTTCCGTTCGTCCTCCTCGTCGTCTCCGGCCTCCTCCTCCTCTGCCCGCCGCGAATGTAAGGGGGTCCTGGGGTCCTCCTCCCCCTGGCGCGTCGCTGTGCCTCCTATTCCTCTTCATCCTTATTCCTGCCCTCCCCTCCCCGGGCACTCCCTGGAACGTCTAGACGCCCTGGGAACCTTCTGCCCCCCCAGAAGAACATCCCCGTTCCTCCTCCTCCTCCTCCTCCTCCTCCTCCTCCTCACCCTCCTAGCACACCGACGAGCTTTCACCGACGAGCTGTCACCTGAGCAGATGGACGCCGCAGCCCACCACATGGGCTCTGACTTCTCGCTCTCCGACCGCCATCGCGAGCTCGTCCTTTGGCTGCCCACCCATCCTGGCGCGCTGTTGGAAGCTGATTCTGACTCGTCTGGCCTGGTGTCTCCTTTTCTTCTTGGTAGGGACGGAGACGAATCGTCTCCGTCCCTACCAAGAAGACGCTGTTTAACGTGAAAATAAAACGCTGGCTGAAACGTGACAATAAAACGCTGGCCGTGATCGTCTCAGACGATCACCCAGAAGCTGAAGCTGACGCACTTTTACTTCTCGCCGCTGAACATGAGGCACAAGATCACGATGAGGAGCCTGAGAATGGCGTTCTTCTCGCGGAGGTGGCTGCTGGCATCGACGACTCCGAGGATGAGCAGTACCCCGAGCTGATGGAGGGCTTTCGTGAAACGGAGCAGATTGACGGCCGGTACGATCGCGTCGATGTGGAAGTGATGTCTGATGGCGAGGGCGCGGTTGCCTGCACCCGTCCTGCATCCTCGGCTTCACATGCGACTGGCGTGGGCCCCACTGGTGCTGATGATGCCGCTTGCAGCGCTGGCTTGCCCTGTACCTCCTTGGTTGGCGTCGCCTTCTGGAGCGGTGGCAGCAGCTACGACATCAAAGACTTCGTTGAGCACACCTCCGACCAAGTGCCCTCCGTCGTAGAACACCTGAAGTCAGGCAGCAATCACGGACATCGAGAACCGCCTGGACCCCCTGCGCCACCAGCGCAACCCAATCCACCTGGACTTCAGGTACCACCTGACGATGCTGTTCCGCGCGAGCTCCCTGTTCCGCCTGTGGATCAGCTTCCTTCGGACTTTGCTGGACATGCTGCAGTACCCCTTCCATCTTAGGAGCGTGCTGTACAAGAGGCGCATGTGCTGGGTCCCGCTGCTGCTGGCACTGGACATGCGGGGTTGGGTCCCACTGCTGCTTTCACTGGGCGGATGGGAGTCGGGGCAGGCACAGACGACGACGGCGATACCAACACTCTCCACCAGCTGCCAGCCTCGCTCAAGTTCCTCTGCATGGAGATCCAAAAGGAAATCCAGACGATCAGTGAAAGCGGAAAAGGCAGCGCGGCGCACACCGACGAGCTCTCGCCTGAGCAGATGGCGGCCGTTGTCCAGCACATGGACTCTATTTTCTTGCTCTCCGCCAGCCATCGCGAGCTCGTCAGTTGGCTGCTTACCTAGCCTGTTACGCTGCCAGAAGCTGGCTCTGACTGGTCTGGAAAGATGTCTCCCATTCCTCTTGATGGCGACGGAGATGATCACACTGACGCTGAAGCTGACGCACTTCTTCTTCATGCTGCTGAACAAGAGGGACAAGACCATGATGCTGATCCTGAGCATACCACTCTTCTCGCGGAGGTGGCAACCAGCAGCGACGAATACGAGGATGAGCTGCACCCCGAGCTTCTGGAGGACATTCGTGAAGCGCAGCGGTTTGACGACCTGCACCGTCACGTCAACGCGAGTGAGATGTCCGTTGGCGAGGGCGCGGCTGCTGGCACTCGCCCTGCCTCTTCGGCTACACTTACGACTGGCATGGGCCCTGCGGGTGCTGATGGTGCCGCCTGCAACGCTGGCCTGCCCGTGACCTCCGATGATGGCGTCGCCTTCGAGATTGGCGGCGGCTACGACACCAACGACTTCTTCGAGCACACCTTCGACCAGGTGCCCTCCGTCGAGGTGCCCCTGAGGCCAGGCCCCGCGGGGGCCGACGGCAGCGCGGCGAGCGCGGCCTAGACAACGACGTTCGCCTCCCCCCTCAGTGGCGTGGGCTCCTCCTCACCCTCCTGCTTATGCAATCTCGCATTCCTTATCCAGGGCACTCCCTTGAGCATTTGAACCCCGAGGACGGCTTGGCCCCCAAAGGAAGTGTCTTCTCCTTCTGATTTGCCTCATACCTCCTGCTACCTATACGACCACCCTTCGGGTGATAAGGAGGTGAGGGGGGGGGAGGGACCAACGTCGCACTCGATCGATCTCACTCTCGATATCACTATCGATCTCACGATCGATCTCGCATTCGGTCTCACTATCGATCTCACAATCGATCTCCCATTCGGTCTCACTATCGATTTCTTTATCGATCTCACATTCGGTCTCACAATCGATCTCCCATTCGGTCTCACTATCGATTTCCTTATCGATCTCACATTCGGTCTCACTATCGATCTCACTATCGATCTCACTATCGATCTCACAATCGATCTCACATTCGGTCTCACTATCGATCTCATCATCGATATCACAATCGATCTCACAATCGATCTCACAATCGGTCTCACTATCGATTTCACTATCGATCTCACATTCGGTCTCACTATCGATCTCACTATCGATATCACTATCGATCTCACCATCGATCTCACATTCGGTCTCACTATCGATATCACTATCGATCTCACCATCGATATCACTATCGATCTCACATTCGGTCTCACAATCGGTCTCACTATCGATATCACAATCGATTTCACAATCGATCTCACTATCGATCTCACAATCGATCTCACAATCAATCTCACTTTCGGTCTCACTATCGATTCCACTATCGATATCACATTCGGTCTCACTATCGATATCACATTTTGTCTCTCTATCGATATCACCATCACCATCATCATCATCAGCACCATCAACATCATCACCATCATCATCATCAACATCCTCATCATCATCGGGACACCGACGGGACACCGACGGGACACCGGCGGGACACCGCGCGCCACCGGCCGCCCGGTGGAGAATCATTTGGTCCGGCCGCGCCTCAGCCACAGAGGACACCACCGGGACACCGGCGGGACACCGCGCGCCACCGGCCGCCCGGTGGAGAATCATTTGGTCCGGCCGCGCCTCAGCCACAGGAGACTTTCCCCCCGCACCTTGCTCGCCCGCCCACGCAGCTTCGCCTCCACCTGTCTCCTCCCGCTCCCGCCCGCCCCCCCCCCCCCCGTCCGACCCGACCCGAACGCCCCCCACATCCCGCCCCCTTCCCCCGCACGCACGGCACGCACGAACACGAAACCGAAATCGATTTCCGGAGGGGGGGCTTTTTGGTCCCCCCCACCCTCCCCCCTCCCTCATCTCCGTTTCCCACCAAACCCCCCGCCCCTCCCTCCAACCCCCTCTACTCCTTTACCCCTACCTCCCGTTCACGTCGCCGCGCCGACGCCCGCCCCGCGCGACGCCGCCCCGCGGATACGCGGCACCGCGATCTCACCCCCTCACTAGAGGTTGATTCGTGTTCTTCGTCGTCTTGGTATATTGTTTTTCTTCCCTTCCCCCCCCCACATCTTCGTCCCCTCCACCCTTCTTCCTCATCATCATCATCATTCATCCGCCCCCATCCCATCCCCAGAGCCCACCGCCTCATGTGCAAACCCTGTGCCTCTCCCTCATTCTCCTCACTCTTGCACCTCCCAATCTTTCTTCGGCAATTCTCTTGCCCTCCCATCCTGGGCATTCCCTTGAGCGGTTAGACCACGAAGACTTTCAACACCAACAACACACAGACACGTTTCCCATTCCGCCCCCGCCCCCAACAGAAAACACGAATTATCTCTACCCACCTGGGCGATCTCGCAGGACAGTCCTGGAGGAAACCTCCAAGGAGTCAGTGTTCCTTCCGCACATCGTGCTGGCCGAGGGGTCGACGCACCTGCTGTACGTTTACCTCGACCTGTACAGAGGCAGGGGGGGAGGAGTGAGGGCGTGGGAAGGGAGGGGAGAGTTCTAGGATGACGACGAGGAAGAGGAGGAGGAAGAGGAGGAAGAGGAGGAGGAGGAGGAGGGAAGAGAAATAGGAGGAGGACGAGGAGGAGGAGGAGGAAGACGAGGAGGAGGACGAGGGAGGGGAGAGGCGGAAGGATGAGGGAGAGGCGTGGGTAGGGGATGAGGAGGAGGAGGAGGAGGAGGAGGAGGAGCAGGAGGAGGAGGAGGAGGATCAGGAGGAGAAAAGGAAGAGGAGGAAGAGGAGGAGGGAGGAGGGTGATGGCGATGAAAAGGGGGAGACGGAGGAGGACGAGGAGGAGGAGGAGGAGGACGAGGACGAGGAGGAGGAGGACGAGGACGAGGAGGAGGAAGATGAGGAGAAAGGAGAGGACCATCGTGGACCCAGGATGCATCAACGACGCTGCAAAATACCCCCCGTTCCAAGTCCTCCCTGGGATGTCACCGCGGCGAGCACTCCCTACACTTGGGCCTGCCACTCGGCCGAGGCCCCGTTCTGAAGAGGATTCACCGTCAATCTTTCGACATAAACTACACAACGAGGTATGACGATCAAGTTAACAGGGGTCTCCAGCGACAGCCGCCTCCGCCGACCCGCCCCGTGAAAGCCCTGCAAGCACTCAGAAATAATGGACCCTTTTCTCTGCGGAGGTCTCAAGCGAGACTTTGTAACGAGTGGCCCTCCACTCGTGTAACCATTGCACAGGGTTTCGTTTCGGGTGGTCGATCTCGAGAAAGTCCCTCGCGGGACCAGCATTTGAAAAAAAACGTGCCAGCCTCCACCATTGAAAGTACGAACAACAAAAATTAAGCTAGCGAAGCTAAGGCGAAATCCGCAGTTTGAAAACGCACTGGCCCTTTAATCGCATTGCAGTTGTTTTTCGTCGGAAGCGAAAGTGCACGGCGCTACAGCGAGAGAGCCGCATTCTGAAAACGATTCGCCCTGCATGCAGTCAACCCGCATAATAAGGATGAGCAACTTTCCAGGGTTACCCTTGCATCCTTCCCCTTCGGCCCATCCTTGGCCGCTTTCGCTGGCCGCGCCCCGCCCGCAAAGTGTCGACATGGCCTTCCAAGGCCAGTGCATCCTTATCGTGCGTCCTTATTATTCGGGTTGACTGTAGGTCTACTTATGTTGAGCCACAGGATGGCAATCTGTAAGGAAGTTTCCTGCAAAAACATGCAAAATCGCCCGGTTCAGCCCAAGTGTATTGGTGGATTTAGTCATAAGGAGGAGGGGTGGATGTGGCGGACGAGGCCGGGGAGGGCGGGAGCGAGGGAGGCGTAGGACGAGGAGTAGAAGAAGAGGGAGGAGGAGAGAGGGAGGAGGGGAGGAGGAAAGAGGAGGGCGGGATGGACGAGGAGGACGATTGCGACGACGACGGCGACGACGACGACGGCGACGACGACGACGACGACGACGGCGACGACGACGACGACGACGGCCGCGGCAGCGAGGTCCCGGCAACCTCGAGGGCGGCACCTGGACCCTGGAGTTCTTCGGGTCTGGCGCGGTAGAGGTGGGCGCGGACACCACGGAAGCGGACCTGGAGGCCCCTCGGATGAGGAGGAGGAGGAGGAGAAGGAGGAGGACGAAGGAGGGAGGCGACCAGGCGGGGAGGAAGAAGGGGAGGAGTGAGGAGAGTGACGACGACGGGGAGGACGAGGAGGACGAGAAGGGCGATAATGAGGACGGCGGCGCGGATGAGGAGGAGGAGGAGGACCAGTGGAAACCCAAGAGTCATCAACGATGTTGGAATTAACCCTCCCTCCAAGCTCCCTCTTCATAGGCCCCTACAACGATTCATTTCCACTGAGGGAGCTGCCTCGATGGAAGACAACAGTTTGAAGATCCTGAAGCGTGGCAAAACATTGTTCTCGGGATTCCATCGCAACGTATCAACCTGACTGCTGCGTCTTGACGATCCAGAATCGTGCCAGAATACCATTTGGGGACTTCAACACAGCGAATCAACATAATTAATCGAATCCTTCCAAAACACCATCTGGTACGTTGATCATGGGAGCCCGTGAAATTCTTGCAAAGTTTTAAAACGAATGTGCGCGGTGCTAAGGCGAGAGCCACATTTTGAAAGGAGCCGCCCTCCATCCGTGAAACTTCTGCGAATGTTTAAAACGAATGTGCGCGCCGCTAAGGCGAGAGCCACATTTTGAAAAGGAACCGCCCTCAATCCGTGAAACTCTTGCAAATGTTTAAGGCGAGTGCGCGCGGCGCTAAGGCGAGCGCCACATTTTGAAAACCACCCACTCTCAACCCGCGAAACTCTTGCAATTGTTCTACAACGAATGTGCGCGGCGCTAAGGCGAGAGCCACATTTTGAAAACGGCCCGCCCTCCATCTGTGAATCTGTTGTCACCCTTCAAGCTTCAGAGTGATAAATGGTGAGGAAGTCTGAGGCGAAACGCCCGGCCCGCCCTAAACATTGGCGTCGGGGTGCGACAGGGCGGAGTTCTCTATAAAGAGAAGGACTGGAGGAGGAGGAGAAGGAGGAGGAGGAAGAAGAGGAGGAGGAGGAGGACGAGAAGGAGGAGGAGGAGGAGGAGGAGGAAGAGGACGAGGAGGAGGAGGAGGAGGACGAGGAGGAGGAGGAGGAGGAGGAGCAGGGAGAGTTATGGGGAGATAGGCTGGAAGGATGGAGGGAGGGAAGGGGACCTGAGGATGAGCACGAAGAGCTTCGCCCTCACGCTGGCTCCACCCCCATGCTGACCTCCTCCTGCTCATCTCCCTCTTTCTGCTTATCCCCCTCCTCCTTGTCCCTTCCCTTCCTCCTCCTCCTCCTCCTCCTTTCTCCTCCTCCTTCCCCTCCTCCAGGCTGCGTGCCCACTGTGGGTGTCGGACGGGGCAGTGCCCTTGCTGGGGTGTGCGATCGTTCGCCTTCGATTGTGGTCATGGGGCTCGTACGGGCCCGCCTCAGGGTCCTGGCGCGACTCGATTTGTAGGATGTGGTGCGTGCAGCGACGTAGCGAGGCAGATGTCGCGATCAGGACTCTGCGAGCTTTCAAATTGTAGTCTACGTATCATGTCCTCCTCCTACGCCTCCTCACTGCTCTCTCAGGCTGTCCTCCCGCCCTCTCCCATTATGTTCCCCTCCCGCTCCACCGCTCTCCCCATGATGTCCCATCCCTCCTCCCATGATGCCTCATCCTCTTCCTCCCCCCTTGTCCCTCCCCCCTCTCCTTCCCTCCACATTCCCCGCCGTGCAGCCGCCCGCGGCCGCGGCCAGCCCGCCCGACGCCCTCGATTCGTACCCCGAGGTGCGCCCCGATGCCGAGTCGGCTCCAGCTTTCGACGCGCACGTCGCCTGCCGCTGCGCGCCCGCCTGCCGCCCGCCCGCCGCCCGCCCGTCTGCCGCCCGCCTGCCGCCGCCGCCGCCACCGCGGAGGAGAGAGGAGGAGGAGGAGGAGGAGGAGGAGGAGGAGGAGGAGGAGGAGGAGGGAGGAGGAGGAGGAGGAGGAGGAGGAGGAGGAGGAGGAGGAGGAGGAGGAGGAGAGGAGGGAGGAGAGGGCGAAGGCGGAGGCGGAGGAGGAGGAGGAGGGAGGAGGAGAGGAGGAGGAGGGACGAAGGAGGCGGAGGAGGAGAGAGGACGGAGGAGGAGAGGCCGCCCGCCAAACAACGACTGACCGACGACGGAGCCGCGCCGCTGCAGACCCGCGGCGAGGCGCTCGTGCGCAGGTCGCTGGGCAGGGCGCGGCCCCGCAGGACGGCAGGCCCGACGCGGAGGGAGAGGGCCCAAGCTAGTCGGCGCAACGCCTGGGAGGCCGCTCGCGTCGCGTCGTCGTCGTCGTCGTCGCGCTCGCCGCCGCCGCCGCGCGCCGCCGCCGCCGCCGCTGCGTCGCCGTCGCCTCGCGTCGCCGAGGAGGAGGCGGAGGGAGAGGAGGAGGAGGAGCGAGGAGTAGGAGGAGGAGGAGGTGGAGGAGGAGGAGGGGAGGGAGTGGAGGGAAGCCGTTCGTCCGCCTCGTTCCTTCTCCCCCCCACTTCCTCCGCCTACTGCCTCCTCCTGCCTGTTTCTGCCTCCTCGCCTTGCCTCCTCGCCCCTGCCTCCTCGCCCTGCCTCCGCGACGGCGGTGAGGAGCAACGCCAGGCGCAAAGTCCCACCGCCAGGGCGCCTCTTCCATGGCACCGCCCCTCCCACCGCCAGGCGACGGCTGCGCCGCGACAACACTACACGGAATGCTAAGTCCGCGCGGCGCCTGCTCGCCGGCTCCGCGCTGGCCGCGCAGGCCGCGCAGGCCGCGCAGGCCGCCGCGCCGTGCTCTGGGCCGGCCGCCGCGCCTGCCTCGCCGCGTCCGCCGCCGCCGCGCCCGCGACCCGGCCGCGGCGGCCCGCGCAGCGCTCAGCGGAGCCCAGCCGCGCGGCGCATCTGCCGCGCCTGGCTGCGCTGCACCGCGGCGCTGAGCACGCGGTAGGCCCGCGCCAGCTCCGGCGCCCGCTGGTGCTCCGGGAGGTCGCCCGCGGGGTCGAGCAGCAACTGGCGCGCCTCAGCGCCCAGGCGGCCGGCGGACTCCACGACGAACGCCGTCAGGCGATCGCCGGGGTACCGCCGCGCACCTCGTTGGCTGCCTGCGTCCAGGCAGCCCAGTAGGCGGCCGCACGGCGGGTGGCGGCCCAATGGGCGCCGGCGCCGCCCAGCTTCGCCGGCAGCCCCAGCAGCTCGCACGCCTCAGTCCCAAGAGGGCGCTCGGCGAGCTCCTCCCAGCAGCCGCGCAGCACCGCGTCATAGCGGAACACCTCGGCGTCGGACGCCAAGGCCAGCTGGAGGTTGTGCTGGCTGGCGTTGCCGGCGTAGGTTCGGAGGAGCGCGCCAGCCGCCTGGCTCGCGAGGCCGCCCTGCCTCCTCCTCCTCCTCCTCCTCCTCCTCCTCCTCCTCCTCCTCCCCTTTCTCCTCCCCCTCCTCCTCCTCCTCCTCCTTCCTCATCCCCACCCTCCTCCGACTCCCTCATCCTGCCGCCTCCTCCTTTCCTCCTCCGTTCCTCCTCCCCTCCTCCTCTGCTCTCTCTCCTTCCTCTCTCCTCCTCCTCCTCCCTCCCCGCTCCTCCTCCTCCGTCTTCCCCCGCGTCATCGCTCCTCCTCCTCGTCCTTGTCCTCCTCCTTCTCCCATCTTCTCCCCTTCGCTTGCTTTTCGCAGAGGGGCTCGATCAGGGATTGAACTATTGAAAGACTTGAGAGATTGAAAGGGTTTCGTTTCTGTCGGCGCGGATTGATCGATTCGGTGGTGTGTGTGCGCCGACGGAAAGATTGAAACATTGAAAGATCTTTTAATATGAGGTCCCTGAGTGAAGAAATCTTTGAAAGATCGAAAGATCTTGCAATCCAGATTGAATGATCTAGACTCTATCATTTACATATTGAACGACCTTTCAATCCGATGATCCTGGATGAAAAAATGCAGGAGCGCTCCAGCAGGATCTTCGTCCCTCAGGGTGGCGGATTGCAATATAATACGGTTTCATGATTTCATTCTTTCAATCTGGACATTGTAAATTGAAAGATCTTTCAACCTTCCATGTCCGATCCTCCAGATTGAAAGACCTCTCAATCTCTCAATCCCTCAATCCGGATCCCCTGGATCGACAGATCTGTTGATCCTTCAACCTCCCAGGCCTTTCGGGCATCAAACCGGGCAGGCCCCTTCCCGAAACGAGCAGCCCTCTCCTCCCCCCCCTCCCCCCTCCCCCCCCCCCCCTCCCCTCCCCCTCCACCCCTCGGCCCCCCCCCCCCCTAACCCATCACCTCCCATTCCCCTCCCCCCCCCTCCCCCCCTCCTCTCCCCCCCACCTCCCCCTCCTCCCCCCCTAAGGCCCGCAGGGCCAAAGGCCCGAGCGCCCTGCGTGGAGGTCGACGCGCTGCGGACTCGCCCCTCGCCCGGCGCCGAGGGCCGCCCCCGCCAGTCCGCAGCGGCAGCCGCCGGCCCAGCGGCCGCAGCGGCAGCCCGGCGCCCTCGCCGTCCAGCCCGGCGCCGTCGCCGCCGCCGGCCGCCGAGTCGGAGGCCGGCGCGCCCGGCGCCTCGCCCGCTGCCGCCGCCGCCGCAGACGAGGACGAGCGACGACGAACGACGACGACGGCGACGACGACGACGACGACGACGGCGACGGCGACGACGGCGACGACGGCGACGGCGACGACGGCGACGACGGCGACGGCGACGGCGACGACGACGGCGGCGGCGACGGCGACGGCGACGGCGACGGCCACGGCGACGGCGTCGCGGGCCGCCCAGTCGGAGGTCGGCGCGGCGCCCCTCCGGGCCGCCCGCGGGTCGAGCATCGGAGGATATCGGAGGTCGCTGTGCTGTGTTTCTGTCTGCTCGTCCTGGGGCGCCCTCGTGGCCACCGCTGGGTGCGCCTCGAACTTTCTGGCCTCCCTCCTTTTCCTCCTCCTCCCTCCTCCTCCTCCTCCTTCTCCTCCTCCTCCTCCTCCGTAGCCATTTTGGCTCAAGGTGGCTCCCTGCGTGGCCCCCCCCCCTCCCCCCGCAGCCTTTTTGCCCGCGGGGGGCGCGGGGCCCGTGCAATAGGGAGCCCCCAGCCCCAGGCGCTGCCTGGCGCGACGTGGCTGCCGCGAGCCTGCGCTCGCGAGGCGGCTGCACTCAGCAGAGGCCCTGGCGCGCAGCCCAGAGGCCAACCATCCCCCTCGCCACGGGGGGCGACCCATCGCGGTCCCGCTTCCCAGCGTGGCACAGACGTCTCAGACGCATTCGTGCATCGGCACGCCGCCGCTTGCGGCTAGCTGCCGACCACGACGCCCTCACGCGACACCACGGCTCCAGGCCCCCTGCCATGGGCAAAGCAGGCCGAGGCCGCAGCCGTGGTCCCCAGGAGGGCCGTGGCACAGCGGGCTCTGGCGCGCCTGCTGGCACATGGGCTTGTGCTGCTAGTCGCCAGTGCGGGTTTCGCACTAACTTCCAGCAGAACGAGCGCTGCTACATGTGCGGCAGGGACAAGCTGGGGTGGCCTGACCCGTCTGGCGCCGAACCGCCTGGTGCCAAGCGACGCGCCCAGTCGGGCAGCAGGCAGTCGCGCGGAGCCCCCAGCAGCGGTCCGCCTCAGGACGCCGAGAGCACCTCCACAGGAGGCCAAGGCGAGCATGACGATGTCGCCCGTGCACGAAAGGCTCCCGCCGTTCTACGCCGACTGCAGCTCCCAGAGGACTCCGAGGTTGTGGTCTCTGCCAAGAAGCAGCTGGCAGGCGCAGAAGAACGGGAACGTGCTGCTCGGACTCCCGATGACATGCTTCGCCGTGCTCTGGACCGCCAAGCATCGAAGCTTCGAGAACACAATGACCTCAAGACGCAGGTCGACGCGCTGCAGGAGCAGCTCACAGCGAAGCAGATGGAGCTCACCACGGCCGCCGCGGAGCTGGCCGCCATTCAAGCAGAGGTTGCCACGGCGCGTGCAGCCATCATGGCAACCTCGCCAGGTGACTCAACGGTTGGCAACCTGGAGGAGGCCATGGGCCGCCTGCAGGGCGTCGTCGCCGCGGCACCACGCGCCATGGCCGCTGGCAACCCAGACACGCTCCTCCAGTCGCTCAGCACGCACCTCGTGGAGCTCCAGCGTGCCTTTGTTTTGCACAGGCGTGCTGTCGCCCCCAGTGGCTCAGGAGCAAAGCAGCGTGCAGAACCTATTGACGCTGCCCCTGTCCTCGGCGCCCCCATGGAGGTTATCATGCCTCGTACTCCTGGCAGTGTGCACTCAGGCGGTGCCCACCCTTGGGACGCAGCAGTCGACCAAGACTTGGAAGGCACAGACGCACAACGAGATGCTCGCAGCCAGCCTACCAGCACTCCAGATACGTGATCTGATGGTGGACAGATCCTACACGTATGGCCTGGACAACGGCTCGTTGGTGCCCGTGTCCACGCCCTCGCACATGGTAATGACCCCGAGCGGTGACCCTGCAGTTTTGGCTGTTCAGGCGGATGGCGACTCCGTCAATTATCACGGCTTGCAGCGGCGCTCACTCGTGGACACCTTTCTTCTACAATGTCCGACCGACGCATCCCAGATTTTCCGTACGCATCTCAGCGCCTACGCTGAGCGGTGGAGTGCGGACACGACACCTTGGCAAGATATCGCTATGGCGCATGATGACTGGACATGGTGGTGTGTACCATGCGCCGAGCTCATGATCAGGCTCATACCTCAGATTCGGGAGTTGGCGCCAACTGAGGCTGCCATACACGACATGGCCGTCGCCTACTGCAAGACCGCCTGGCGTGACGCTGCTGACCACAATGCGCAAGTATTGTTGGCCCTAGCCACGCATCTGGCGAACCCTGACGCTTGGTATACAGAGGCGAAGCAACTCCTACTACAGCTACGAGAGGCACGACTCCCACTGGCGCAGGCTCATTACATACATGAGCAGGAGGGAGTACATGCAGGTACAAGGCTCATCGAAGCCCATCGTGCCTTTGGCGCCTCAATGGCCAATATCATACATCAACGTACCCTACTGGCAGGTGGCAGCACGGTGGTTTCATCGGCAACGGCCGCACCAGAAGGGCCTCCACCACCGCAAGCTCTGGACCACCCACCCTTTCCCGACACTGTGGATGACGTGAACCCTCCTGCCCCCGACGATGCCGCATCACTTATTCAAGTTCGATGCCGTGCTGTAACGGCGGCTGAGGTCTCCCTCATCCCTTTGAGACGTCTTGCGGCTGAACGACATGTGCGAGACTCGAGATACGTGGCGGTGAGATCGAGTAACAGTGAGGCCGATCAGGGGAGCCACGCCCCTACCTCGGGTACACATCCATATGCGAGACATGTTGCTGCATGGCTAAATCCGACGAGCGTGGCTGCCGACGGGCAGACGGTATCCCTGTCGAGGCTGAAGCCGTGCGAGTCTTCCCCCACGCTTGCTCGAGTCACTCCCAGGGCCCTTGACGAAGGGGTGGTCGACGCCCCTGGGAGGGTCATTAGTGCTGCAGCAGGGTGTACTCAGGACGCGGGCCCTCGCAGTGACGTACACCACGGCGAGAGGCATGCTGTTGCGGGGCTAACTCCGACGAGCGTGGCTGCCGACGGGCAGGCGGTTCCCCTTTCGAGGGTGAAGTTGTGTGAGGTTTCCCCCACGTTCGCTCGAGTCACGCCCAGGGCCCTTGACGAAGGGGTGGTCGTTGCCCCTGGGCGTGTCACTAGTGCCGCAGCAGGGTGCTCTCACGCCGTGGCCCGACATGACGACATTCACTACGATGCGAGGCATGTTGTTGCGGGGCTAGATCCGACGAGAGCGGCTGCCGACGGGCAGGTAGCTTCCCCCTTGGGGATGAAGCTGCGTGAGCATCCCACCCTCGCTCGAGTCACGCCCAGGGCCCTTGACGAAGGGGTGGTCGTTGCCCCTGGGAGTGTCACTAGTGTCGCAGCAGGGTGCGCTCTGCGTGTGGACCACCACATCGACTACAACGGCTCACTACTTGGCTCGACGCAGCCCAAGGGCGAGATCAGTACTACTACGGCACTACGGATGACGGGGCTACCGACCTCGGCATCCACGGGACCCCGTTGCGCGCCGCGTGGTGCTCGCAGGAAGGACATCAAGGTGGCCACATTCAACGGCAGCGGCTGGCCGCAGCTGCAGGACTACCTGACCAACTGCAACGGCGCGCACCTCGTCTTCGCCCAGGAGCTGAAGCTGCGCAACGACCAGGTCAAGCGTGCCCAGGAGTGGTCAATCAACAATGGTTGGAAACCGTTTCTTGCAGAAGCTGTAACAGGCCCAGATGGTGGCCCCTGTGGGGGAGTCGGCATCTTTGTGCGCAAGCGTATTGGCGCTACGATACTCACCTCATACATCGGCACTCACGTACTTGTGCCTGCACACGTGGTTGCAATCATGATTCAAGGAGGCCTGAGGCATGGCTTCGTTGCTGCGTCCGTGTATCTCGAACAAGGGCTTCGCCTGGCAGGACGTAACGCTCAGATCCTAAAAGGCCTCGGGGCCCTGCTAGCGCACTACAGGCTCCCTTTTTCTCTTGGGCGGGGACTGGAACATGCCCCCTACCATGCTCGACGGCTCTGAGTGGCCCATGCGACTTCGGGCCCGCGTCATGGGCACGCCCAACGGTACGTATCGGGATCCAGCCACGGGGAATGTCTCGGGTTTTGACTATTTCGTACTCAGCGATTGCCTGTCCAGTGTGCTATCACAGCCCTTGCGGGCATCACAATTTCCGCCGCGCAATCACTACGTTGTGGAGGCCTCTCTGGGACCACAGGCTCGCGCCCAAACCATCCGTGTGCTCCGTGGGCCCAAGCCCTTCCCACACCACCCCGCGGTATCCCTGCGTAAGGACTTGGAGGATGTCGATGGCGAACCACAGTACACTGTCCCGCGTGGGGACCCTGGGCTATCTTGGGTGGAACCCATGAGGGGCGACTCTATGCTTCGGTTAGGACCACGTGACGACCACCCCACGCGGTTGGACAACATATGTGCACACTTGTATCGTGGAGTGGAGGCGGAGTTGCTCCCATTATTTAGTCTGCCGCCCAATGATTCAAGGCGCGCAGGGCGAGGAGCTGCGCCGAGGTACAAGCGCGCCACGGCAGGGGGGGCGCTGGCGAGGCACCAGCCTGCCGCGTCTGCCGAAGCTCGTGCCCTACGCCCACTACAGCTACGCGTCAGTGATGTCCAGCTGGCCCAGGTGAGACGACCTCACCAGGCCGCGCAGGCATGGGCTCACCTCTATTCCTTCCTCGCTCAAGAAGGTAAGGCGGGATGAGGAAACACATCTCCCCTCCCGTCACAGCTGTGCTCACGTATCTACTGCGCACAGCCGCCCACCAGCCTACCCTACAACAGCAGTTGCTTGGGCTAGCGTCATCCTACCTCGGACGGACTGCCGCAGTCATCGAAAGAAGGATGGCTACGGCTCGGGCCCGCTCTTTCACAAAATGGATCCGACAGCACGTGGGGCAGCGATCAGGACCCATACACCGTTGGTCGAAACCTCGTGGCTGGACAATATCACAGGTGGATACCGCTTTGTGACCTTCTAGCACCTCTGGGGACATATGTCGCGTCCAACGGCAGTCTTGGAAGGACGTTTGGGTAGGATGTGACGACGAACCCTCCCTCCTCACCCAGAGCATTCATGACGACGGCGATGGGGACCTCATTGCCGACATGCGAGGCCTATGTCAGGCTGGTCCACGTATGCCTCCATTGAGCATCGGGCCCTTCGGCAAGCCGCTCGGGGTTTCTCGGGACGCACGGCCCTAGGGCCAGACCAGTTCAGACCTCGACATTGGGCGTTGGCCTCCAACGGGGCCCTGGCTGTCTTGGGATACCTACTACATCTATGTGAGGCCTTTGGAACATGGCCCACGTGCACTAGACGAGTACACATCATTCTACTGGGCAAACCGACGGGCGGTTACCGACTTATTGCGTTGCTCCCATCAATTTACCGAGTATGGGCCCACGCCCGACTGGCTTGGGCCAGGGCATGGGCATCCCGTTTAGACCGCCAATATCTTGCACTTGGCTCGCAGCGATCAACTACGGACGTTGCAGCTCGTGTGATGGTAACAGCAGAGGCAGGCGGACACCTGCGGCCAGAGTCGCAGGCATCAGTGCATACGATCGTTGATGTAGCAAAGTGTTTCGACAAGGTGCCGTGGCTATGGCTACTGCGCGCGGGGATTCAGCAAGGCTTTCCTGGGCCACTCCTCCTCCTCGCATTTAGGATATGCATGTCCAGCAGACGTTTGGTATGGGACAATTGCTACTCGGACGTTGTGTATGCGCAGTGTGGGGTACTACCAGGATGCTCGATGGCCATGTTCGCGTTGCAGTGTATAATGACCGCCCCCTTCGATCACCTCACACGCACAACTATGGGCATACCACGTATCATCGACGTGTATGCTGACGACATTACAGTACACATATATGGCGTACTACGACACATCAGTTCATGGTCCCAGAGGGTTCTACGGATGTTGGTGCATACGCTCAAGGCCCTAGGGCTCCCTCCAGCTGCCCACAAGATGGGGCTCACTAGTTCCATTCCTGCGTTGGGAAACCACGTGGCCTATCAACTACGGGATCTTGGGCACGTCTACGCGGAGGCTTTGGAGGTTCTTGGAATCGAGGTCTCGGGACGCCCTATGCGCTACAGTAGGCTTCGACAACGTGTGAGGGGTGTGGCCAGTCGTCGGCCGCGCTTTATCTCACTGCACAGGGCTGGTCCTCTCCTCAGTCGTTTCCACAAGCAGGCTCTCCCGCCAGCCTTGACCTACGGGTTAGGCGTGCATGGAGCCCCCCCACGACTCGTCGAACAAATGCGGCAGGCGCAGCGAGGCGTCTGGCACGCCCCAGGCTCCAGCACATCGTGTTGGATCACGTCGTGCCTCCAGGGATCCATTTACACTGGCCCCCAGGTGGAGGCCTGGGCCGCGCCACTATACCAGTGGTCCCTGTTGTTTCGCGATCCGCAGGTGCCCCACTGTGTCTTGCAGTCAGCATGGCTTCGCAAGGTCCAGAAGATCTATCATTCTCCTCACCCGCGGCGTCACGTGTCGGGACCCGCTGGGGCCACAGTGCTTGCACTACGAGAGCTCGGATGGGCCACTATCAGCAGCACTGTTTGGAAGACGGGCCTAGGGGTTCGTATCAATGTTCGTGATGCGGCGCCGTCCAGCATCCGTCAGCTTGCTAGAGATGCTGGAGTGCGTCGACTATGGGAAAAATGGGCCCGACGGCCACCTCTTCCAGGACACGACGCCATTCCTCGGGAGCCCATTGGATACTGGATAGAACCATTACTACAGATCCTATCCAAGGTTGAACTACAAGATGGTGACGACTCTGGGAGTGACGACGAGCCTGGTGATCCCGACAGCGTGGATGATGCAGGTCCGACCCCGCCCCTGTTGGACCTAACCCTTTTGCTGACAAGTGGAAACCCTCCCTCAAAGAAGCGGGCCTTTTACGTGCTTACTTGGGAGGCGGACTATGGAGCCCATCAAGGCTTGCGAAGTGTGGTTACAGGGACACAGACACATGCCCTCGGTGTATGGCGGCATCATGTGATTTGTATCATACTGTGTACGAGTGTCCAGCACTACATACGCAACGCCAGCTACACATGTCTCACATTCGCACGGAGGGGTTCCTTAGGCAGGTGCGGGACTCTATGTTATGGTCGACAAGACTCGTCTCTCGCTCATGCTTCCCACCCTTGCCACCACGGGACAGCACTGGGCACTGGCACATACTATACGGCGACCCGCAAGGTATCACAGGTAACGTATACACGGACGGTGCGTGTCAGCGTATGTGGTACTGGCCTGAGGCTACACGTGCAGGCTGGGGTTTCTGTCAGTTGAGTGAGCCGCCTCCAGGGGTTGATATTATTGTTTTTTGGGGCTCTCCCAGGCCCCATACAGACCTCGCCCAGGGCCGAGCTTTACGCTTTCCTCCAGGTCCTCCAGGCCTGCCTCCCCCCGTTTGTGTGCACACCGATTTCAAAGGCCTGGTTGATGGCCTTGCCCTTGGAGCCCGTTGGTGCTGTTCGCCTAGGCGTTTGAACGCTGGTCTCTGGGAACGCATTTGGGCCAAGATTTCTGATCTGGGCGAGGTGGGGTCTGATGTGAGAGTTACCCTAGTCAGAGGACACCAGCAGGGACAGAGCACCGACGCCCGCGGCAACCGGTGGGCTGACCTTGCTGCGCGTAACGGCAGAGACCTCCACTCCATCCCCAGAATACAGGTCAAAGCTATGAAGCTTGGCCACGAACATTACACTCGCATCCTGCGATGGAGCACTACCGCCCTGGGACTTTTCTTTGGCGAACAGCGGGTGGACACGCGGCCCCGTACGAAATGCCGACGCCCTCGGCGTTCCTCGGCCCCTCTGGAGCCTAGGGAGGAATCCGTTCACCTGCGCCGTGTATTTACCCAGGTCCCCCATCGCAGCATTTGGAGATGTGAGTTTTGTAGAAAGGGCTCGAAGCTGGAAAGGACCCGTCGTCGTCTCTCTGAGCTTGCCTGCCCTGCTCGTTTGCGTGCTGCCGCCGCCATCCATCGGCACCCCTCCACTGTCAACCCTCCTGGGCACGCTGCGCGCGCCCAGGCTGACAATGAAGGGCAGATGCCGACGTATGAGGGCAGCAGCTTCGGTGCTGCTGTGCGACCTCGCTCCCCCTCGGACTCGTTTCGTTCGGTTCGCCCTCGGACGGAGTCCCCCACGCGTGGCCTGGAGCGTGACCGAGGGGAGGCGGATCCCCCCCCTCCGTCCTCGGGCCTGGGGAGCCCTTCCTTGCCTCGCCCTCGTAGCCCCTCCCCTGGCTTTGAAAGGCACGTCAGGCCACGTGTGGGCTTCGAGCCCGTCGCTGCTGCATGGGATGGAGCTGCGAGCGTCCCGGCCGAAGCCACTGCCAGGGTTCTCTCTTTTCCAGAGCGCTCGGGGCCCACCTTCCTCCCCGACAAGCGGAGGCGGATCGGCTCCAAGCGCCCAAGTAGGCCCTCG
>CAUYUJ010017500.1:5000-15000 GCA_963575745.1 Prorocentrum cordatum | reverse complement strand
CGACTCGGCTGCCCTGGTGAGGCAAGGTTCAAACTTCGAGACGGGCTCGAAGGGTGGGGGGGCAGGACGAGTACTGCCCGCGCCTACTAGGGGGGATGGTGAGGGGCAGGGGGGGGTAGGACGGCCACTACCCGCGCCCCCGCGGTCCGCCCTAGCTCGCCACCCCCACCATCCCCACGGCGGAGACGGAGCTTACCCGAGCGCCCATGGGGCGAAGCGGAGGGCAGCCGAGACATCCCTCACCGACAACAGAAGCAAGCACCAGGCCTGGGGTTCGCCCCCACCGGGGGCACTGTGACCCCTAGCCATAGCGGGACGAGCTGGGGCCGCCACGAACCCCACTTGAAGTCGGCGCATGGAGGCCTCAGAAGTGCGCCCACAACCCACACCACAACACCAGCAACAAGCCGACATCCCAACGACCCACATACAGGCACGCATGACAAGAAACCACAAGGTCTGGGGTTCGCCCCCACCGAGGGTACTGTGACCACTAGCCATAGCGGGACGAAGTGGGACAGCCAAGCACCCCATTTGAAGACGGTGCATGGAGACCCGACGGACGACACAACCTTCCCAACAACGAATCCGACGACCAACCGACCACCGACCGCAGAACCACCACCCCGTCAACCACGACCACAACCACGACACGGACAACCCGCTGAAAGGAGGACAGGAGCAGGGTCCTCAGCAGCGCGGCGTGACGAAAAGCCGACGGAGGCCGCTGAAAGGAGCGCAGGAGCAGGGTCTTCAGCAGCGCCCCCCGACCACGGACGCCCGAAGAAAGGAGGATAGGAGCAGGGTCCCCAGCTGCGCGGCGGGACGAGGTTGGGCAGCCAAGAACCCCACTTGAAGTCGATGCGTGGAGACATGATGGATGGCACAACCTTCCCAACAACGAGTCCGAAGACCAACCGACCACCTACCGTAGAGCCACCATTCCGTCATCCACGACCACAACCGCGACACGGACTGCCCGCTAAAGGAGGACAGGAGCAGGGTCCTTAGCAGCGTGGCTTGATGAAAAGCCGACGGAGGCCGCTGAAAGGAGGACAGGAGCAGGGTCCTCAGCAGCGCCCCCCGACCACGGACGCCCGCAGAAAGGAGGACAGGAGCAGGGTCCTCAGCTGCGCGGCCAGACACTGGAGGACGAGAAGAAGACGCGGCGCACCGTGCGCCACGGCGAGGCCGCCCCCAGCCTACGGGCCGAAGGGGGGAGCGGCCCGCCCCCCGTGTAACAGACGGGGGCCGCCAGCTCAGCCTGACCTCAAAGGCGGACGCCAGCAAAGAAAAAGAAGAGAAGGCCGGGCGCCCCTCAGCTCGCGAGCAAAGGAGGGGCGTCCGTCGCAAAGAAGTTCGAGGAGAAGCCGTTCGGCACCCACAAAAAGGCGCTGGACTGACGGGCTACAGCGCCCCGCCGTGGGGCGCTGCGGAGCCCATCTCGAAAGCTGCTCGAAAGGAGGAGGAGGAGGAGGAGGAGGAGGAGGAGGAGGAGGAGGAGGAGGGAGGAGGAGGAGGAGGAGGAAGGAGGAGGAGGAGGAGGTGGTGGTGAGGAGGAGGAGGAGGAAGAGGAGGAGGAAGAGGAGGAGGGTCAGCATAACAAAAAAGTGGTACGGATTTTCAGGCCGACAAGCATCCCAAGACAAATCAAGCGGAGTCTGCCCGCAAAAGCAGGCTTACCACGCTGACGTCACAAGCAATTTTTTCACATAACAAAAAGTACAAAGCTCAAGCAGATGAAAGCTATATTTTTCTTGACAGGAGTGCTCTCTACAATTCATTATGGAGCAGCACCGTCGAAATTATCCCCACGCGAAATTCGCGCGCGGAGAACTGTTCGGGCCAAGGCATCGCCGTGATGCACCAACGACGAGCTCAGTCAGATCTCCGGTGGGCTTCAGTCCCAGCGACAGAAAAGGATCCAGTACACCTTGCAGCAGCAGGTATCGAACGGTATGCGATGTAATGGTGGAATACAGCATCCCCTCGGATGAAGTTTGCCCTCCACGAGGACACGCTGACCCCGAAAGAACTGAATGCAGCCTTTTCAGGCATCACGTGCACATACCAGAACTTCCACAGCCAAACCAGTGCTGGGCCAAACAACAGGTCCAACCAGCATGAGTCTGAAATGGCTTCGCGTGGCAAAGTGGTCGGTGCGCTCGCCCACCCTGTTCGAGGATTCGCAAGGCAACCCATGCAGCTTACATGACACGCCGCCAAAGGTGATCGCGCAAACTTTTGTAACAGATATCATAGCCAAGCGAGTCCAGGAGCATGTTCGGCAGAAGGTTCCAGAAGAACATGCTTCAGTTGCACAGGGCCTGAGATGGGAGTTTTTTTTGCTGAGAGCAGTTACCAGAACCAAACGTATGACATCAACGAAGAAAAGACACCGTCGTGCAGTTTTCTATGGTGCATATACAGTTGGGCCGCATTTGCAGCAGTGGGGTTGCAGTTGCACTGGTATTTGCCCATATTGCAGTAACGAGGATACATAGTTGCATTGAATATGGGAGTGCGATTTCTTTGAGGAGTTCAGGCAAGAGGTCTTAGGAGACTTCGTAGCAGAAGCGGAAGCAGCAGGACCAGGACATCCTCTGTTCAGTAGCCTCTGGGCTCCCCGTCCTGACCCTCCAGCACTAGCAGAAGACTGGGCACTCGAACATTTCGATACTCTCGGCCCTTGTGAACCAGGTTAGTTTGCTGCAGAACTATCCATTTGTATTCATGGAAGTGTGATGGATCCAACTTAGAAGGAACTGTCCAGAGCAGGCTGTGGGGCAACCCAGATCACCCCCACTGGCCAGTTGTTAATAGCAGTTCGGTCCCCACTCCCCGGATGCGACTCCGTGGCCGGACCATCTTCGCACAGCCCCACCCATCTTGGACTACTCTGGCCTCGTGAAAAGCCTACATCCTTCCAGGGCACGCCAACGGACATGTACATCGAGTGCCTCGTTGGAGGCCGGTAGGGAGCTTGCTCCCTTCTCCTGATTGGCCTCATCTCAGGAAGGTGAAGGCCCATGGGAAGTTAAACCAGGCAGTCGACGACAGGACACCTTCCTCATCTGAGGGAATAGAGCTGCGTATCATCACGCAGGGCAAGGGGCAGCAGCGCGTGCAGTTAATAACCCCTAGCAGCGAGAGGGAATGGCAAGCAAGTGCTTGGTTGTATGGGGACTTTTTGGCGGGGCATGACTCATGCTGGATGCCTGGCCAGACAACGAGGTCTTGTACGAACCCTTGGAAAAGCAAGTTCGCCACGCAGTATGTCCCAAAGTGGCACGGGTCAGGATTCAGATGTGGGAACTGTTTCGCCGATGTTTCACCAAGTACAGAAACCTCCAGACAGCAACAGGCAGCTTTAAGGGACGCCCTACAACAGGCCAGGCAGTGCAGACATATCATGAACTTGGGCTGGGCGCAAGGCAGTGGCAACATCCCGATCGCTTCCTGCGCACAATGTGGTGGCTTCACAACGGCGGCACAGAACTCCCCCAAACTAGGTGCCATGTGTCCTGGGAGGGTCTCGGCGGAGCTGGGGCAGCTTCGCAAACAAAACATAAAGCAGGTACCAGGAGCCTCTTGAGCTCCGATGGGTATAAAAAAAACAATAAAGATAAAAAAAAACAGGTACCAGGAACAAGCTCCCGGCTTCACAGCGCCACCTTTTTTTAAGCTACGTAGGACCTTTTTTCTTCGCATGGCCTAAGGCGGGGCGCCGACGGCCGATTCAGTCTTCCCGTCCCTGAGCATCGTGCTCGGATGTAAGGGGGGGTGTAAGGGGGGGAGGGGCTCCTCCTCCTCCTCCTCCTCCTCCCTCCTCCCTCCTCCTCCTCCTCCTCCCTCCTCCTCCTCCTCCTCCTCATCCCTCCTCCCTCCTCCCTCCTCGCGGTGGGAGGGGGGGGGGAGGCAAAAATGGGGGCGCGCGCGGCTGAGACTCAGCCCTTGACCCCCTGCCCTTGGGCCCCGGGCCTAGAGCCCAAATGGCTGCGAGGGAGATTTGAAGTTCAGGGAAAGAGCCGCAGGCGGGAGCGGAGGAGGAGGAGGAGGAGGACGACGAGGAGGAGGAGGAGGAGGACGACGAGGAGGAGGACGACGACGAGGAGGAGGAGGAGGAGGAGGACGACGAGGAGGAGGAGGAGGAGGACGACGAGGAGGAGGAGGACGAGCTCTGGTCTTCGGGCCGGTCAGGAACATCAGCATCTTCGACGCTCCCCCGGATCGCAACAGTTTTGTCTCAAGCAGTGGCTTGATCCCTGAGGTTGCAGAAGTGGTCCGCCATCCAGCGAAGTTCCTAGTCTCGGAGAACGGCAGTGCTTGCGGCGAGGACAGCTGGCTCTTCGAATGGAGGCTCTTCTGGAACCCCTCCAACGAGAGCGAGAATTCTGGGGGGGATGGAATTGGGGTCCAAACTCCCGCTGGTCATTCAATGAGGTGGACTATTCGAGCTTCCCAGACGATTGGGGCCAGCAGCACCACCTCCAGCGGCACCAGCGCGACGAGCAGCAGCAGCAGCAGGAGCGCACCAGGGTCGCGCCGAAGGCGGTGGGAGTGAGGGCGTCTGCGCCGTCGCCCCCGCCTCCAGCTCCCAAGAGGCGCCCGCGTCCCAAGGCTGCCGAGCCCCCTGCCACTTCGAAGTGTAGGAGGACCAGCCGGGAACAGTCTTGCTCGTTTTCGCCGTCCACTTTCCCTGGGTCCGCCTCCTCGCCGCCTCCTGGGCCCTCCGCGGAGCCCTGTGAAGGCCACGGTAAAAGGCGCAGGTCAAGAAGTGGTGCAGGATCGCCCGCATCCAGAAGGGGGTGAGGTCTAAGCAATTACCTGAGTGCCACCGCCTGCGAGGGCGCATCTCAGGCTACAAGGCTGAGTTGCCCTCCGTAGGTCAGGACGTCACGGACGACGCCGACCTCGACAGAGGTGCCAGTGGTGGGTTAGCTTGAGGATTTTAATCGCATCGTAAATGCATCAAAGTGGATATTGAACTGGCAACCTCTTTCGGCGTCCTTTCCCCTCCCAGCTCTGGGCGCTGGAGTTGGGTGAACGATAGCTGCCCTGAGCATGCACTGGCGCGACTTAAAGGAGTGGCCCGGCGGACCTTACGTTGGATACTTTGGATTACGGTTGAGGATGGCAGTTCTCCCGCCTGTCGGGCGACACGGTGAAGGCGCTGCTGCAGGGGCGGGGGGGGGGGGGAGCGCGTTTCCCCGTTTTTGCCTTTTCCCTTTCTCTATTTCTTTCGCGGTCTGTCTATCTCCCTCTCTCTCTCTCTCGTTATCTCCATCTTCTGGGCGTCCTCGAGCTCGCGCAGCCGTCGGCACATTTTAAGGCAGCCTGTTCGGATTGTTCCGCTAGCGAGTGCGTTATGATAGTGATGATGATGATGATGATGATGATGATGATGATGATGATGATGATGATGATGATGATGATGCAGATGATTATGATGATGATGATGATGAGGAGGAGGAGGAGGAGGACGATGAGAAAGCCGAGGAGGAGGAGGAGAAGGAGGAGGAGGACGATGACGAAGAGGATGAGGAGTGATGATGCTGCTGCTGCTGCTGCTGATGATGATGATGATGATGTTGATGCTGCTGATGATGATGTTGGTGTTGGTGATGGTGGTGATGATGATGACGATGATGATGCTGATGATGCTGATGACGGTGACGATGGTGGAAGTGAGAATGATGATGATGGCGATAACGATGATGATGACGATGATGACGATGATGACGATGATGATGATGATGATTATGATGATGATGATGATGATGATGATGATGATGATGATGATGATGATGATGATGATGATGATGATGATGATGATGATGATGATGAGGTTGCTGCTGCTGATGATGGATGATGCTGATGGTGAGGAGGAAGAGGAGGAGGAGCAGGAGGAAGAGGAGGAGGAGGAGGAGGAGGAGGAAGAAGAGGAGACGAGTAGCAGTAGGGGCAGGAGGAGGAGGAGGAGGGGGGAGGACGAGGAGCAGGAAAAAGGTATTACAGTTCGGAAGCCACGTTTAGCGTGTCCGAAAATGCGTTGGCCAACCCGCGGCGGAGCTCAGGACGCGCTAGGTTTTTTGGGGGGCCAGAGATGCTTGTCCTGCTCGAGAAAGGCCATTTCGGACGCGCCATACGGTCTTTTGGAGGTGGATCCCGGGGCCAAGCTGGCAGGTTCTAGGCGCCTCCCCCCCCCACCCGGACGCGCCCTGCGCCCACTGCCCCCCCCCCCCAGCAAAAAAACACATCAGGCTGCCTGATCATGCTCCTTCTCTTCCACCTTCTCTTCCTCCTTCCTCCTTCCTCCCTTCTCTTCCTCCCCTCCTCCTTCTCTTCCTCCTTCTCTTCCTCCTTCATCCTTCCTCCTTCTCTTCCTCCCTCTCTGCTCCTGCTCCTCCCTCATCCTTCCTCCTTCTCTTCCTCCTCCCTCCGGCCCCGCCCCGGTAACGGAGGGTTGCGACCATTGTGGAAGCAGGAATGGAGGAGGAGGAGGAGGAGGAGGAGGAGGAGGAGGAGGAGCGAAGAGGGACGGGGGAGGGCTGCGCGCTTTACATAAACGTACCTAGTACGTGGGTAAGTCATAGCTGCACGAGAGGAGACTGAGGATGAGCAGGCTCGAAGCGTCGTGCACCGGGGCGGGGGGGGCTGGGCCCCAGGACACGAAATTAAACCAGGACGCAAGCTCAGTTTTAAAATTGGGTCGAGCGCTTCAAAGCACGCAGGGACGGAGGTCCTCCAAGAACGATCTCGAGAAGACCCTCCCCCCTCCTCCCTCCCTCTTCCTCCTCATCCTCCTTCTCCTCATCCTCATTTTCATCCTTATCCTCATCCTCATCCTCATCCTCCTCCGTAATGCAACTGCTTTGGTTTCCATGACCGGTCGAGAGCGCCGGCCGATTTTCGGCCCCAGGGAGGAGCCTGTTTTTTTGTTGTTAAGACTCCGGAAAGATTGCGTGCATGTACAGGGGGGGGGGCTGAACCCGAAGCAAGCCACAAGCGACTTGCACATTGGGGGGGGCTCCGCGCCTCGCAAGTGCAAGGGCGTTTTGTGGGGAATTGAAGATACCTGAAGCGATGGGCGTGCCATGTGGCCACCTCTCCGAAGGAGAAAGCCTCAGGCTGTCTTCTTGCCTGGACCCCCAAATCTGGTGTTTCTCAGCCTCTCCAGAGGGGGGACGCCAGGAAGGATTGCACAGACACGATCGCGCCCAGGTGCTTGGGATGTCTTAAGCGGTTTGCTTGTCTCGGACGCATGAGCACCAGAACCATTCAGAATGCAAATTTGAGACCATGAAGCCACAATTTCTGCCAAATCCATGCCGTCGGGGCTACGATGGCGATCCATTAGGCAGACAGCTGCACTTGACAGAAGACCCATCTTGAACCAAATTCATGCCCCAATGGCGCCTTGCACTTGCACGCGGGGGGGGCGAGGGGCCGCGGAAATCACGCAAGTCGAAAAGCACTTGCACGCTTTTTCGGCCCAGTGCTGTGTGAATCAGAGGCCGGGGGGGGGGGGGGGCAAATTGCCATGCAGGTAAACTTGCCTGAATCTAACAGAAAGCAGGCTCGAGGCGTTTTCGGGCCCCGGGGCCGTCGGAAGGGAAGGGGGCGGGCGACGAAAGGGAGAGTGGCGGTTGGCGTGTACCCCGGGACGGCCTTCTCCCCCGTTTCCCCCTCCTCCTCGTGCGGCAGTGGCGTGGGTGGTGAGGGTGGTCCGTCAGCCTCTGTAGCTGGTCCTGACCCCCCTCCGGCGGCAGCGGTGTGACTGGCTGCGTGAGGTACGGTTGTGGTTTGGCTCGGGTCGCGCCCCGATCGAGGACCCCTCTTGCGGGTGCTGCTTTCGTCACCCTTCCCGCCCCCCCTCCCTCCCTTCCCCCTCCCCTCCTCCTCTGCACGACCCTGCGCTTGGACAAAAGGTCGTACAATCAAGACGCTGAAATAAGGACAGCTTTGAGTTCGGAAGGAGGAGTTGGGGGAGTTGGGAGAGAGGGAGAAGGAGGATGAGGGGAGGAGTAGGATGAGGGGGGGGGGAGGAGTACGTTGGAAGAGGTGGAGGACTTCGTAGGAGGGGGTGGAGGGGAAGGGGGGCATCCAGGGGCCAATCTGGTACACGCTAAACACATTTTTCCTGGTGGTCAAGATGTTCGACCGCGGCCAAGGACAGGCTAAGCAGGGAACCCAGGACACGCTAAGAACTAAAACGCGCGAAACACAAATGTGCTTAGCTTGTCCGACAACAACTTCCAGCGTACACGCGAAACGTGACTTCTCAACCGTGGATCATGCATAGTGAGCGGTGTTTTGAACACAAATGCGAGAGGCAGGCGGAGGAACAGGAACAGGAGGGGAGCATCACGAACGCGAGGAGGGGGGGGAACCGGGCGCAGGCTGCCAGCAAGGCCGCGGAGGAGTTCGCCGCGGCGAAACTCCGACAGGCCGCGAGGCGACTTCCCCCCCGGGCTGCCTTCTCGTAGCCGGAGGAGGATGAGGGCGGAGGACGGAGGACGGAGAAGGACCAGGAGGACCAGGAGGACCAGGAGGAGACAAGGAGGAGATAGGAGGAGGAGGAGGAGGAGGAGAAAAAGGAAAAGGAAAAGGAGGAGGAGGAGCAGGAGGGGGATGATGATGATGATGATGATGATGATGATGATGATGATGATGATGATGATGATGATGATGATGATGATGATGATGAATGATGATGATGACGATGAAACGATGACGATGATGATTATGATGACGATGATGATGAATGATGATGAGATGATGATGATTGATATGATGAGATGAGGATGAAGGAGAGGATGAGGATGAGGATGAGGATGATGATGATGATGATGATGATGATGATGATGATGATGATGATGATGCTGATGCTGATGCTGCTGATGATGATGATGATGATAATGATGATGCTGCTGCTGCTGCTGACGATGGTGATGGTGATGGTGATGGTGATGAGGAGGAGGAGGAGGAGGAGGAGGCGGAGGAGGAGGAGGAGGAGGAGGGGTCAGGAGTAGGCGGAGGAGCAGGAGTCAAGCTACCCAGGTCGATCGAATCAGGGGGCCTCGCCTATTCTCACCGCCCCTCCCATAACACAAGAAAAGGCGCTCGCGCGCGGCCCCGCTTCCGACGACTGGGCGAAGGGAACACTACGCGGGCCGCACAGGGGCGGGCACGGCAACGTTCCCGATGGGCGCGGCGAAGACGAAGCATGCGCCGCGCTGACGCAGCCCTGCCGCTCTCACTCACAAGCCGCGCGGCGCCTGGGGCGAGGTCGGCGCTGCGCCCGCTCTCGCGCTGTCCCGCCTCCGCCGTCGCTGCCGCGCGATTCGGCGACGGAGCCGCACGCCGCGCCTTCGCGCAGGCACGCCACTGCCGAGCGACACGTGCGCGGAGCTTTGGGCGAGGGCGACAGGTCGCGCCCAGTCGCGCGGGCCCCCCCTAAAGTCGACGAGTGGCTACTCTGCGCCCGCGCCCGGGCGGGAGCGCCACCTCCAGGAGCAGGCTGTGCGGCGCCGGGGCGACGAAGACATTGTCGCCCGCTCTCGCGCGCGTCGGCGATGGTGTGTGCGAAGAGCGCGCGCCGCGCCACGGCGGGAACTGAACAATCCAGAACAATGGGCGCGGCGACGAGGCGAGAAGTGCAGATCGGCCTCGCCGCGCTTCATCCGTCCCGCGCGTCTTGCATCGGGGCCGACGTACAATCCAGGCTCGAACGAGAAACGTTGATGTTGCAGTGTTCGTTTGGCATTTGACAGGTGAGTCGGCCCCCCTTGATGGGGTTGCCTTCGGCGGGCTACGTGGCAGAGTGGGAGTATACACCAAGAAGGAATCAGGATAGGAGGGCGGAGGACGGAGTGGGAGCAGGGCGGATGACGGAAGGCGGAGGACGGAAGGCGAGAAAGATGAGGTGTATGAGGAGGAGGAGGAGGAGGAGAAGGAGGAGGTGGAGGAGAGAGGAGGGAGGAGGAGGAGGAGGGGG
>CAUYUJ010017499.1:207429-232429 GCA_963575745.1 Prorocentrum cordatum | reverse complement strand
CACACGCACGCACGCACACGCACACGCACACGCACACGCACCACCACCACCACACGCCACCACCACCACCGCCATCAACGCGCGCCCGAACCTGGGGCCCCACACCAACCACCCAAGACGCCACACCACGTCACACACAGGCACACGCGCACAACACGCCCACACACACCACCACCACCACCAACCACCACCACCACCACCACCACACACCACCAACAACCACGCTACCACGCACGTACGCACGCGCACCACCACACACTACGACGCCGCTTGGAGCCCACAGGTCCGCTACGGCACGCCGTCAGCGGATAGAGAAAAGAATAGACACCATGGAAGGGATGGGAGGGAGGGGTTGGGACGTCAGATATGACGCGAGCGCACATAGCTTGTCCCACCCCCCTCTCCCCCTCCCCTCGCCTCATCCCTCCCTGGTCATCATCCCTGATGCCCGGCGACGGCTGTGGCGAGCACCCTTTTGTAATTGATGCGCCAGCTTGCTGCGCCCCCCCCCCTCGCAGCATACAGACATTGCCGCTCGCGTGCCACAGAGCAACCAGGTGGGAGTGGGCCACCCGCACGTATGACCGCCGAGTTTGGTGCAGGTGCCCACCTCTGAGCCTGCATCTGTGCGTGGTTTGAGGAGACGTGTTTCTTGATGGCGCGTCGGCAGCCGTCCTGTTGTTGCCGTACGTCCGTGCTTCTTGCACCCGCTGAGTTTCGGCGGCCGTGCAAGAACAGCAAGCTCAGAGTCCCGAGAGCATGAGGGGGTCCATCGGGCGGGGACAGGTCTGGGATAAAAATCGCTCCAAAGCGTTACGGAGAGTTCTGGAACGGCCGCGGCGCCCGACAAGATTTCCAAACTTTTGGATCTCAGAGATCTTTGATTCGTCCCTGTCCGATGTTGTCCCGGTCCTGGCTTCGCCTTAATCCAGGGTAGAGAGGGCATTCTTGGCGCCAGCCACCTCTCTTGCTGCCGCTGATCCTGCTGCTGCTCTCTCCGCTCCTCGCTGCCGCTTGCCACCGCTGCTCTTCCTCCACCTCCTCTACCCTTTCCGCCTCCTCCTCCGTCTCCTCCACCTCCTCCTCCTCCTCCTCCTCCTCCTCCTTCTCCTCCTTGGCGATCCCTGATGCTACCACGGGGGCCGATCATGGTCCGTCCGCTATCACATATTTTCTGTGAGCTCTTGGTGGAGCCTCACTTCTCCAGTGTACACTGCAGCTTGCTCCGCATTTTCCTACCATTCTCACCATGGCGTCGCAGAGAGAACTCATGGTTATCGACAGCTATGATGGTGAGGTGATGGGTTATCAGACACAAGAAGACCGAGCTGGGTGCGTCCCCCCGCTTAAGATTGCACGTCAGGGCGAGCCGGCGGCCTCCCCTCTGGGGTCTTGTGCGGCTTCGAGCGCTTCGACACCGTCCACGTCATCAGCGGCAGACCAGCGGCTGCGTGATATGATTGCTCAGCAGTATCAAGGCCACCATGGCCACGAATAGCGACATGAAGGAAATGAAAGCTTCCATCGCGTCCAGCGAGGCGACGATCATCGAGATCGACAAGCGACTGGTCGAGCTCGAATCCAAGGCGGTGCCGAGCTCCGCGGAGGCGAACAAGCTCTGCTCCGAGGAGGTCGCGAAGATAGTCAATGAGCAGATCTGGAGCGTAGAGGAGTTCACGGCCAAGATGCAGGAGGAGGTCAAGGCTCTTCGCGCAGCGCCAAGCGGATCATGAACATTACAAGGTGTGGGTCGCAGGCTTCCCGAGGCCTGTCTTGAGCTCGGTCATGTTGCGTCACGCCACGAACATAATCCAGCGTCGCGTTCCCAACGGCAGCACAGTACTGCCCAAGGCGCACAACTTCCAGACGGCCTACAGCCTCACATTCGACACGTCGGCACATGCCAAGGATTTCGTGCAGGTCGCCAGGACCCTCGGAGTCACATGGACTGACCCGACCAACCAGGTGGACGTCTCCCTCAAGGTCAGGATGGATGCGCCGCCCGAAGTCAGGAAGACCAATCGTATCCCTGGGCTGTTGTGGTCCAATGTTCAAGAAGTGTCGCGCCGCACGAACACATGGAATAAGGAGTATCAATCGGGTTGCCAGGGGTTCCGCGGCAAGCTCTGGCTGATCCATGGCGAGGAGGTTACACCACTTTTCGACGTCACGGGTACGGGGGCCATCCAGCTGAACGTCAAGCCGCATAGCGAGGCACTCTTCATGCTGGGTTCCACGCAGGCCGACATCGACAACACCGTCGACGCCATCCTGATGCAAGAGACACCGATGCCAAGCCAGTCGAGCCAACGACCTGGCGCGCCTGGTCGTCGACGGTCTTGCGGAGCAGGTGCTGGAGATAGAGATGTGGGTGCCCGCCGCCGTGTCGGTGCACCTGCCAGCCTCTGTTGAGGCTTATGCGACGGTTGAGGGCGATCTCCAGCATCGCGAACTGCAGCATGCCCAGGGGCTTGCACGTCAAACGCATCGACAGCAACGCAGCCATCGTCGCAGAGCAGAAGCCCCTACTCCTTCTCCTTCGCCTGGCGGGGTCAGCGCCTCAAGCTCGTCGTGCTCCTCTACGTCCTCCTCTGGGTCCTCCTCCTGCGGTCCGGGTGCCAGGTGCAGTTCGTTTTCCTCCGTTGCCTCCGCTTCCGCCTCGGCATGCGCAGGTCCCGGCTGGCATCGCTTGCCTGATGGGTGCAGGCAGCTTGTTCCCACCACTCACTTTTCAGCTGCATCATGGAATGCTCGCACCTTTTTCGGCGCAGTGCACGCCCCGCAGCACGCCCATAGAGCCCAAAGCAAACAGACTTTCAGATTTACTCGTCAGCACGATATTGCGCGTATCCAAGAGGCTCGCGGGACCTACGAAAGTTTCAAGGCCCTGGGGCGCGAAGTAATCCAGCTTTTCGGTTTCGCGACCTTCCTCGACAATCCTCATTCTGGGGGGTGTTTGATGCGCGTTGGGCAAGGGTTCCGCTGAAAGTTTCAACACCTTCACCATCATGTTATTGCGCGTAGACGCATGCACACGACTCTGCTGCGCAACAGCACGCATGCCATGCAAGTTATCAATCTCCACGGCGATCCTGCGCGCGCAGGGCCCAGCTCGAAAGTGTGCATGTATGTCTCCTACCTCGTGCTATGTGCCCCATTCCTGCGCGGTGATTTTAACTGCCCTGCTGCAGGAGAAGGTGGCTGCCAGGTATCTGGGCGGCTGATCCACCCATCGCATAGCCTTGCCAAGTTCTTTGTAGAGAGGTCCCCGCAGCTGGCTGAGGTTGAGCAGGCACGGCGCACTCGCGGGGTCGAGGGCATGGAGGGCTTGTCCAAGGTGGTTATTTCATTGGCTAGGCTGGACAGGGTGTACACATCAGTCCCCTCTGTTACTCTGCTCGCCCTCGCTCCGAGCTCGGGGGGCATCGGCTGCGCGGCGACCTGGGCTCGCGGTCGGATCGCGCACCCGCGCGCTCATCGCTCGCGTGCCAGGCCTCGCAAGGTGCGCCCAGAGTGCCCACGCGGATCGCCAAGCACGCTCTGTTTTTCAAGATTTTCCCGGAGTTGATCGATGGAGCGAGCGGGCTGTCGGAGCATCCCATTGAGCAGGTGGAGGAGGTTAGAGGGGCCGTTCAAGTTGCCGCTAAACGTCTTTGCGTCATTCTCGAGCAAAAAGGAGCCAACTCACTTCCCGAGTACATCTCGCGGACACTTGCAGCGCTGCGAGCTCGCGCGGCCGGCGCGCGATCGACTTCTAAGGCGAGCCCTCGCGGCGCATCATCGGTTGCGCCAGTTTTTCGACGAGGAGACCTGCCAGCGCACCAACTTCGCTGGGTTTCACCACCTCCTGGCACCCCTCAAGCGCCAACAGATCGATAGCCAGATTGACGAGGTCCAAGCATCAGAGGTCCTCAGCAGCCAGAGAAAGCAGCAACAGGTCAACGCGCTGCACGCGCACCGAACTGCTTGGACTTCGAAAAGAGCGAGCGTAGCTTTGCAGGCTCTTGCAGATCTTCCTGGCGAGCCAACCCTGGATCCCGCAGCCGGCGCGTCTCGGCACCGGGGCGAAGTTCGCCGCGCCGTGGAGGCTGAGCCTGTGGCCCTCTCTCAGCTCATTGCGCATGCGCCGCGCGCGCCCCACGGTGCATTGCGGGGATTTGAAGGGGGCAATTTTATGATGGGCAAATGTCCTGATAGTGCTCCTGGGCCCGATGGGATACCAGACAGTGGGTGGGTCGACACCAACAAGGTGGGGGGAGGTGCTCTCTTCAAACTGCATGGGCATATTGAACACGAGCGAATGCCACCATGAGTTTAACCGCGGCCTCTTCATTTTCCCCTCAAAGGGTGAGGAGGCGAATGGTCACCAGCTAAGTGTGCGTAGTCCTGAAGTCACACGCCCTATCACACTGTCGCGCGCGGCGAATAATTTTGTTTCGCTTGCCCCCAACAAGCCGCAAGCTCCCATGTGTCAAGTGACGTGTATTCGTGAACGGCGTGGTTTTGTGGGGGGAGGGGCATGAACGAGACTTCCCTCGAGCTCGATCATGGCGCATTGCACTGGCATATCCAACGGCGCTGTTCAGAAATTACTCCGACGGTAGGACCCCACATGAGAATCTGTCTAGCTTCCCCTTAGCCCTTTCCTCCTCTCTCTGGCAGACACTCTCCTCTCGCCTTCTGCTCTTCCCTCTCCTCCTCCTTCTATTTATCATCGCCCTTCCTCTCCTCCTCCTCCTCCTCCACCTCCTCTTCATCATCGCCCTCTCCACATGCCCCTTCCATCCTCCTCATTCTCCGCCTGCCTCTTCTCCATGTGCACCTCCCCGCCCCCCTGGTCGGGGCAAGCAAATCGATGTTCCTCGGCGCCCTCGCCGCCGCGGCAATCAGGCGCGCGTTTGCCGACGGCTAGATCGCGAAGCCGTTGGGGCAACCCCGCGAGCCGCTGGGGCGCGAGAGCAAGCCGTTGGGACAACCCCGCAGGCACCGAGCTAATCGCGGCCGCGCTCAGGCGGGAGGCAGCGCGAAGCCCAGCTCTGCCGCGAGCTGCTCCGCCTCGGCCCTGGAGCCCACCGCTCTCTTGTCGAACTCCTGGAGCGCCTTCCGCAGGGGCGCCGGCGGCCCGCGCCCCAGGAACTCCCGCGCGGGCGGCCGCAGGATCAGCATGTTCCGCATGCGCGTGGCGCGGGGGAACATGACGTAGAGGTGCAGCCACCACTGCTCGTCCGACATGCCCGTGCGGCCAGCGTCCTCATCCCTGGCGCAGTCGATGGTGACGCCCTTGCGCAGCGTCTGGCCCTGCGACAGCGTGGATGTCAGGTAGGGCGCGTGCGTCAGCGTGAACCCCGAGCGGCGCGCAGCGTGCGCCCAGGAGCTCTGCCACGTGAACTCCTGCTCGCTGGGCCTGAACATGAGCAAGCTCCTCGTCCGCGCCTCGGCTTCGCCATCGTCGTCAGCGCCATCGGCGCGCTGCTGCAGCACCTCGGCGACCTCCTTGTAGATCGGGGACTCCTGGAAGCCGTGCACCTGCAGCCAGATCCCCTACGGTAGGTAGCGGGGGCGGAAGAGCTGGCCCGGCGCGCACTCCTCGTAGTCCCGCTCGTCGTCTGCGTGAAACTCGAAGGACACGATGGTGGCCCGTTGCTCCTGCACGAGCCCCAATTTCTTCTTCAGCTCCTCCTGCACGGCCGTGAACCGGACTTCCGTGCCGTCGCGTGCCGGTAAGACGCCGTGGATGTCCCCGGTCTTGTGCATGTTCGGAACGTTCAGGAGGCGCCGGCCTGCGTCTGGGTCGCCTTGAATCGTGCCGCACTCGTCTACGGCCTGCAGGAAAACGAGGGGGACGCCGAGGCGCCGCGCGTCGCGACGAGCGCGCGTGTTGATCCACCTCGCCAGCGTCTCCCAGTAGATGCCCATGCCGTAGCCAAGCCGAAAGTTCTCGTGCTGGTGCCGAGGGTCCAGGACGCCGTGGTTGTCCGAGGCCAATGTCTTCTCCCAGGCAGACCAGACCTCTGGTGGGAAGCGCTTGCCCTCGCGCGTGCAGCCCAAGAACGTGATCAGAGGGTCCCCCGGCTCGAAGCGCTTCGCGCCTTTAAGCTCGAAAACGCAGGGGATGTGTTTGAAGACGTCGATGGCGTGCTGAATCTCCAACGTCGGCGGCTCCTTGTACTTGTACGAATCGCCTTCCAGGAGCTCGTTGGGGTCCGCTAAGAGGCCGATGCTGCCGGTGGGCTTCAGCTGCAGGAAATCGCCGAGGTGCAGCACGATGGGGACACGGCCGAAGTGGTGGTGCGGTCTCTTGTAGGTGGACTCCTGCACGTCATGCGTGTCACTGCGTCCGTGGCAAGCGCGAAGGTCCAGCGCGTTGTGCGGAGCAGCCGCCACCATGCTCACCTCCTCGATGACAAGTACGCGGACGTGCTCCCACAACCATTTCAGCCTCTTCTGCATGCCCCCCGGCCTCATCTTCGCGTTGATGTACTTCTGGACTCGCAGGGCACAGGCGTTGTGTAGCGTCCTAGCCTTCACAGTCTCCGTGGAGATGTTCTTCGCCTGCGCGTTCGAGAAGGCCACGACCATCATGGCGCCCTTGTCCTGCGCCAACGAGGGCCACAAATACTCCACCACTGGGAAAACGATCTTCTGCACCACGTGCGTCTTCCCCGAGCCGCCCTGGCCCAACAGGAGCAAGTGCGTCACTTTTCTCTCGCTCCAGGGCTTCTTCTGCACGTCGTCCTCCCAGGCGTCGTCGCAGGCCTTGGCGAACTTGGCGACGAAGAGCGTCTGGCCCCGCGTGAGTCTCTCGTTCTCCGGCAACCCAGCGACCAGGGCGGCGATGTACGCGCTGGGCGTTGAGTGCACGCTGCTGGCAAAACTGGCCGCAGCGGGGTCGCCGCCCAGGCCGCCTGCGCCCTCGTCCTCGCCGTCCGGAGCGCCTGCGTCGTCCTCGTCGCGATGGCCCGCTCGGATTAGCACAGTGATCTGCGGGTCCCATAAGGAGGGGGCTCCCGCCTGAGATGTCCTCGCAATTCACTCACAGACGAGGCTCCCGCTCGATACTTCCTTCATATTCAAGCTTGAAGCGCCCAAAAGTGACGACAGTTACACGTTGCGGATGACCCGCTCGGATTAGTAACATGGTCTGCGGGTCCCATAAGGAGGGGCTCCCGCCTGAGACTTCCTCACAATGCACTCACAGACGAGGCTCCCGCTCCATACTTCCTTCATATTCAAGCCAGAGGAGCCCAAAAATGACGACAGTTACACGTTGCGGATGACCCGCTCGAATTCGTAACATGATCTGCAGGCCCCATGTGGAGGAGTTCCCGCCTGAGACTTCCTCGCAATTCACTCACAGACGAGGCCCCCGATCGATACTTCCTCCATATTCAAGCCCGAGGAGCCCAAAACTGACGACAGTTAAACGTTGCGGATGACCCGCTCGGATTCGTAACATGATCTGCGGGCCCCATAGGGAGGGGGCTCCCGCCTGAGACTTCCTCACAATGCACTCACAGACGAGGCTCCCGCCTGAGATTTCTTTGCAATTCACTCACCGACGAGTGAGTCATGACGAAGTGATAAGTGAGTGATGATGATGATGATGATGATGATGATGATAATGAATGAAGATGATGATGATGACGCTGATGGTGATGATGATGGGCGATCGCATGACGATATCGTTGATGATGATAATGATGAGAATGATGCAGCTGATGATGATGATGATGATGATGATGATGAGTGATGAGTGGGTGATGATGTAGGTGAGTTCTGGTTCTGGTTCCTGCGCGGGGTGTCCAGAGAAAACAAGAACCCCACTTTGGATGTGGGGAAAAAAACGGTATCATTATGCACGATGCGCGCGGCCGTCCCCCGCCTGCTGCATGCGGCCGCACTCGGCGCGCTGTCTGCCACGGGGGTGCCTGCCTTCATCGCCAGAGCAATCCTGTTGCATATAGCCAAGTGTGGACTACGATATCTTACAGGGGGGGGCATACTGGCTGAGGCGTGGTATCAAGCAGAGATGTCCTGTCAGCGGCTTGCTGTTCGCGTTGGCCATCGACCCGGTTCTTTGGATGATTTGTCTCCTCCTACCTCAGCCGGTGCACAGTTTCGGGGGTTTGCGGACGATGTGGGGATCAGCTCGGGGGACGTGGTCAGTGCGTTCCAGAGGGGTCTTTCAGTTTGGAACCTTGCAGGACCTGGATGCTTTTCGTCAATGTTGCCAAAACGGCCGTCGTCCTCTTAGGGCTCTCGCAGGGCGCCTTCCGCCGTGCTGTCGGATCGCGGCGTCCACGCTGCGGGGATTCAGTTGCAACCTGGGTTTCGAGACAAACTGGTTTCTCGGGCCACGCCATGCTTGGAGTGTGCGACCACGTCGTCTTTCCTCAAACTTGCACAGCTGAAGAGAATTATCCACCGCACGAGTCGAGACATAATGAAAGCACATCGTGAGCGGATCGCTGACAACAACGAGGAGAAGCTATCTGCCACCACTGGTTTCTTGCGTGCTGCCTTCACTGGGAATATGGTAATCATGGAGCGGTTACATGCTGTTTATCCCCGGCTTCGTTCGGCACCTGCGGCTCCACTTGCGCCTGCCGACTTCTCCAGGATCACGCCCTCGAGCTTTCACAAGCAGTTGCAAACGACAGGATGGATGATTTACGACGGCACCGTGGTAACCTTCCAGAGGACGTCTACGAGCAACGCAAATCGAATATTGTTTCTTCCCTCTCCAAGCTGGTGCCGGGATCCTCTGGGTCGGCGCAGGCAGTCAGGGATCCGTCCACAGGATCGGTTGCCACGGAACCCCAGGAGGTGGCTCGAATTCTGACGGAGCATTGGCAAAGTGTTTTCGCTGAGCAGCAGACAAACAGGAATCTGAGGCGGCGCTGGATCGACAAGGTGAAGGGCAGCTTACACGTAACCCTCGAAGATCTGACTCCAACGATCGATGATGTTGACGGTGTTTTGGCAACCCTTCCCAGCTCTTCTCCGGGCCCAGACGGCATTCCTTTTGCTGTATTCTCGATGCTTCGTGGCATATTGGCGCCACTGTTCTTAGACCTTGCGTTGCTCATGCTGCGTGGAGAAGCTGCGCCGCCGGGCAACCTGGCTTACTTGATTTGTCTGCCGAAGAGTGAGGGCACGTTGACGTCGACAGGCGAAGAGTTCTACGACGCCGGCAACACCCGCCCCCTTTCCATCGTCGACGCCAGCAACCGCATCCTTGCGTCTATCTTCAGAGTCGTGCTTGAGAGATCGGCGGCGCCATGGGTCTCCGCGCCTCAGAGAGGCTTTATCCAAGGACGGCAAATGTTACGCAACGTGCTGGACGTGGACTTTGTGGCGCAGAAGATCTCTGTGACTTCCTCTTGGGGGGCAATCCTCCTCTTTGATTTTCGCGCTGCTTTTCCCAGCATGGATCACAAGTTCATGTGGGAAGTCCTCGAGGGTATCGGTTTTCCGCCTCAGTACGTACGTATGCTGCAAACGTTCTATACCCGGAACATGCATAATATCAAAGTTGGGAACGAATATTTTGATAGCATCGTCGTCAGCAGTAGGGTGAGACAGGGGTGCCCGCTTTCACCGTTGTTGTTTGCCATATGCGCAGACATTCTGCTGCGTCAAATCGCAGACAATCTACATGGCTATGAAGTCGTTCGAGCTTTCGCTGATGACACAGCGGCCGTTGTGAACGATTCTGTAAAGGTAGCCCCTGTGCTCGCCAAGCTGTTTGCCGAGTTCGAGTCGATTTCTCGTTTGGGCCTAAGCGTCAAGAAAACGGTGTTCATCCCACTCTGGAAGCACAGCTCCGAGAGAGGCTTGCGGAACTTGATCACAGAGCTGGCGCCCTCCTGGCGGGACATCATCATTGCGACGCAGGGGAAGTATCCGGGATTCTGGATCGGCCCGGGAGCGTGCAGTCAGTCGTGGTCTAAACCGTTGGAGAAATTCCACAAGCATGTGTTTCTGTGGTCCAAGCACAACTTGGGGTTAAATTTGTCGGCTATCGCTTTCAACGTGTTCATCTGCTCTGTCCTTTCGTACGTGATACAATTGCAAGAGTTGCCGGCGGATTTTGCGGATACTTTCGCGTGGGCTTTGAGACGCGTCGTGCCTGGCCCCGGCAATTGGGTTACGGCTGCTGACTTGTGCTCTCTGAAGGAGGAGTTTGGGTTTCCGTGCTCATTTACGAACCCTGCAGATCTTGCCCAAACCGCCAAACTCCGGGTGGTGGAGACCGTTGCCCCTGACTGTAAAGATCGCTGCGCGGAGCTTTCTTCCTTCGACGATGCTGTGCTGCAGGGGCCCCTCGGGAGATGGCATCAGATCTCGTTCTTCGATATTTTAGCCCGGGCGGAGGAAAAACTCGGGCGCTCGGGCATAACCCGCGCTGCGGTTCGACGGACAGTCGCCGCTGCTCCTCCCCAGCAGAAGAGTCTGAAATTTCAAGCGGTAGCTGTGTCTCTGATCAGGGCCAAGAGCGGCGACCGGGATCAGCGGCTTCAGCACAAGATCTCCAGATGGAGTTTCCCAGGCGATGCAGCTGACAATTCGGCGAGGATCCGCGCAAACTTTGGGCTAGTGCAGAAATGGTGCCCGCCTCGTGTGGCCGCAGCGCATCTCCGCACTGTCTTCACTGGATGGGCCACTCGCCGCCGCATGCGCCATGCAGACGCCTCCATCCAGGGCGCTTTCGGTAGCTGCTTGCTCGGCTGCGAACGCGGAGAGGACAGTCTGGAACATTACTCGGCCTGCTCAGTGGTGTGGGATTTCGTTCGAGCGGCAAGACCCTCGGGCTTGGGATCCCTTGCTGAGCCTTCCAGATGTTCTTTCTTTCTGATGGGCACAGATACTCGCGACGAAGACAATGTCAGAACGGCGCTGGCTGTGCACGCCGTCTACCGCACTACCAACTGCCTGCGACACGCTGCGACGGACTCCGCGCAGAGCATGGACGTGCAACGGTTGCTCAGCAGATGGACTCGCCGGGGCGCAGAACGCTCTCGGTCACGGCAGCTGCTTCGCCCATGAGGTCAGGCACGGCGACGCACCAGTCATGCTGGCGCGGCTACAACAAGTTTCTCGCCAGAGGCGTGGTTTTTATCCGTCAGTATGTCGGGCGCCTCCTCTGCGACGCTCATTCATGTGATTTATGTTGCTGCCGCTTTCTGTCATTACCCCGTGCGGGGTGGCGGAGTCTGCGACTTTGGAGGCGGAATAAAAGCAAGCGAGCGGGAGGGGGGGAACACCAAAAACAAATGATTCAGTTGCAACCTTATGGTAAATATCTTGGGGTTCGTCTCGGGCCAGGGGGTCACTCTGCGTCTTGGGAGGGTCCTCTTCGCAAAAACGTTCGGCGTTTTTCGGCCATCCACGGCCTTGGGCTGGGCTTCACCAAATCGATCGCTTAGTGCAGCCAATTTGCGTTTTCGGTGCTCATCTTTACGTGCCAGCTGCTGCCGCCGACTGGAAATGTTATCGCCTCGAGCTCGAAGGACTCCTGAGGCTCTCGATTGGCCCCAACAGTGCCATTCCATCCGTGCTCATGCAAGGCCTCAAACAGTTAGGATGTCCCATCGAAGCAGCAGTGTTGGATCGTGTTCATCGCGCTGCCATGTGCCGTGCTGCCGTTTACCCGCCTGCGTTGAATTTGCCCGGTCCGACGAGTGTGCGATCTTATGGGGGCGGGACCCGTGGTGGAGAAGCAGCGCTCTCTGTGCTACGCGCGAAAATTACAAGAGCATGACCAGCATTCCCAATATGCCGATGTTTGAGATGCAGTAGCAGAAAAATGTCAAGATGCTGCAACAACTGTTTCCCCGTTCCGTGAAACGTATGCTGAGCGCCCGCCTGCGGAAAAAAGAGGGCCCGCTGATGTGTAGTACAGATCTTGGCCGTATGTGCATGGCCTTCTGGAAAGCCTCGTTTCATGTGCCTCCCACCTTCCTGGCCTCGCTTTTGAAGACTCTGTGTAATGCGTGGTGTACTACTGGCCGTGTTCGGTGCCCCATTGGCCCGTGCCCCGCCCGTGGTCTCCCTGTACAGGATAAGTTGAAACATGCTATACTGGACTGCCTTACATTCGATGTTCTAGGTATCATGCCCCTCAGTTGCCCACTTCCTTCTGCCGGGCTCCTGGGCCAATTCAGATCTCTATGTCTGTTCTTACATATTACGATGCGCTGTTGTCCATCGTTCTTTATCTTGACATGTGCTGTCACTCTTATCACACTCCGCGCACGCGCCCGTCCGCCCGCCTTGTGGGGGTAGGGAAGGCCAGGCTCCAGCAGGTGGCCCGACAGCAAGGCAAACTGGCCAGCCTGTTCGGCCTGCCGCCCCAGGGCATCGGTGGATCGCCCCCGCCCCCCCTCTCTCTGCTGCTGCGCTGCCGTCCGCTGCCCCTGCTGCTGGCGTCTCTGCTGTCCCCGCCCCCGCTCCCCCCTGGGTTAGTGCGCTCCTCCTCCTCCTCCTCCTCCTCCTCCTCCTCCTCCTCCTCCTCCTCCTCCTCCTCCTCCCCCTCTTCCTCTTCCTTGACCTTCCACCCAGCCGTCGCTGGGTTCGGGAGAGCCTGACTGCAGGGCGTCTTCCCGAGACGGGCAGCCCCCTGCACGGTCTTGCGCCGTGAATCCAGGATCCTGTTTGTGCACCCTGTCGGCGCCAATGCTGATTCCTCAGTTGGTACATCCTGTTGGTGCGTAGTCTTCATTGACTGCTGTCGTCTGATTGCACGGGCGGCACGTGGTCGGCGCGCCTTCCTCCTCTTCCCCCCCTCCATTCCTGCTCCTTATAAATAACTCCCCCATGTCGCGCCCCCAGGCGCGTCGGTAGGGCGGGTCAGTTCCGCCTGCGATTCCCTCACTTCTCACTTTGCTGGAATTTCAAAATTGCAGCAGCTTCACAGCTGGAGGGCGGGGCGTTTTCCAAATGTGGATATCGCCTTGACGCCGCGCGCATTCATCTTAAAGCTTGCAAGAGCTTCAAGGATTGAGGGAAGGCCTGTTTCAAAATGTGGCTCTTGCCATGGCGCCGCGCACATGTGCATTACACTGTGCAAAAGCTTTACGGATGGAGAGCGGGTCTTTTTTAACATGTGGTTCTCGCTTTTTTTTTTTTTTCTTATTTATCTTTCCCCCACCATTCCATTTTTTTTTTTTTTTTTTTTTTTTCTTTTTTTTTTTTTTTTTTTTTTTTTTTTTTGTTCTTTTTTTTTGTTTAAATTTTTTTTTATTACTCTTTTTACCTTTTTATAATATTTTTTTCTTTTTGGTGTTTTTTTTTTTTGTTTTTTTAATTGAAACGACTTATTTTTTTTTTTTTTTTTTTTGTTTTTTTTTCCTTTTTTTTGTTTTTTTTTTTTTTGTTTTTTCTTTTTTTTTTTTTTTTTCTTCTTTTTTTGTCTCTTTTTTTCTTTTTTTCTTTTTTTTTTTTTTTTGTTTCACTTTATTTTTTTTTTTTGGTTCTTTTTTTTTTTTTCTTTATATCTTTTTTTTTTTTTTTTTTTTTTTTTTTTTTTTTGGCGCCGCGGGCATCCGTTGCAAAAGCTTACAGCAGTTGCAAGGTTTCTTGTGGCTGACGCCCCAGGAATAGTGTTCGGGCACGATTTCGGATTTCCGGGCGCAACGATGTGTCTGATTCTCGGTGGTGAAGTCCCAAGAATGGCGTTTTGGCGCGATTCCAGACCGCCAGGACGCAACAGTGAGGTTAATTCGCGGCGTTGAAGTCTCAGGGCTGGTGTTTTGGGACGGTTGAGGACTCTCAGATGGTTGTCTCCCAACGGCACTTACCGCATTGAATTTGAATTCTTGCAGGGACCCACAAAGAGGGAACTTGGAGAGAGGGTTTATTGCCACATTGCGGGTGCGCTTTGGCTTTGCACTGGTCCTCCTCCTCCTCCTCCTCCTCCTCCTCCTCCTCCTCCTCCTCCTCCTCCCCCTCCTCCCTTTCCTCCCGCTCCTGACCCCCACCCCTCTTCCCCCCCCCCGCTCACTCTAGGAAGGGCCACGGTCGTCGGCCCGCCCAGCGTGCTGGGGGCGGGGCGGCCGCGCGGCGGCGCGATCGCCAGGCGATCGTCGCGCGGCACCTCTCGGAGGCGTGGCGCACAGGCGCAGTGCGCTTGTGCCCGGCCGTCGCGCGGGCGATGGCCTTCGCCGTGCTGCTCTCACTGGTCCCGTCGTGGTCTCTCCTCCTGCTGGGATTGGGAGGAGGAGGAGGACGAGGAGGACGAGGAGGAGGGGGAAGAGGAGGAGGAGTAGGGAGGGGAGAGGAGGCGGAGGAGGAGGAGGCGGAGGAGGAGGAGGAGGAGGAGAGGATGATGATGATGATGATGATGATGATGATGATGATGATGATGATGATGATGATGATGATGATGATGATGATGATCGATGATGATGATGATGATTATGATGATGATGATGATGAGTGATGATGATGATGATGAGATGATGATGATGATGTGATGGTGAATGGTGAGATGGATGATGGTGATGGTGATGGTGATGGTGATGGTGATGGTGATGATGATGATGATGATGATGATGATGATGATGGTGATGGTGATGGTGATGGTGATGATGAGGGATGATGATTGATTCCTATGCTGATGCTGATGATGCGATGATGATGATGATGATGATGAAATGATGATGATGATGATGATGATGATGATGATGATGATGATGATGATGCTGATCCACGCATCCAAGAAGGTCTGGAGCTCCCCGCTCGATACAGCCTCCCGAGGCCATGGCCTTTCCCTCTGGCGCTGCGGACGCAAGGCCTGGCCCGTGCCCAAGGCACACTCGCAGCCTCGCCTGAAGACTAGAGGCCACGCCATCCGCCTCGGCCGAGGCAAGCGGAAGGCAGGGCATCGAGCATTCACGGCAACTCAGCATGCTGGCTCGAGGTGCCACAGCACCGCAAACCTCCCGCTGGCACATGGCCGAGGACAGGGAAGGTTTGCAGTGCGGTGGCCTTCGGAGGCAACCATGGCGGTGTGCGAACCTACCACCACGGTCCAGCCTCCGACTGGCGGCACAGAGCAGAGCACGCTGGGGCGCAAGAAGCGCTGGCCGTCGCGGCAAGCGCGCCAGCCACTACATTAAACGGAGCGCTCCAGTGCGTGAAACCTACGCACCTGGTCCAACTTCCGCTCGAGCGAGAGCCGTGCAACGGCACGAGCTAGCTCAAGAGCGGGAGACGAGCGCCGAGCAGAGCTGCCTAGCCTGCAGCATCGCCGCGTCCAAGGGACGTACCGTTGCCGCTGGCAGCAGAGCCCGATCCCGAGCGTGGGAAATCCTACGCTCCTGGTTCAGCCTCCGCCCGAGAGCGGGGGCAGAGCAACACAGAAAGACGGAGCCCGACCCCGTGCGTGGGCGAACCTACGCACCTGGTTCAGCTTCCGCAGGGCGAGCATGCAAGGCACAACACACAAGGCACAAGCGCGCCCGACTAAGCACCGTGCAAGCGGCTGCACCTCGCCACCAACACCGCAGCGGGTCCTGGCCAGATGCCGACCTGCTACGTTGCCGCTGGCAGCCGAGCCCGAACCCGTGCGTGTGGAAACCCCTACGCACTTGGTTCCGCCTCGGCACTGGGACGGGCGGCGCTGCTGGAGAGCGGCGCGGAACGCGCCTCGCAGCAGCGACTCCCCCCGCAAGGCAACACCCTCACGCGACCTGAGGCACCAAAGTAGGGTTTGGTTGCCTTGCAGAGGCAGCCCGAACAGCCGTGTGCAAACCACACGTCTGTTCGCGTGATGGCAGACAGAGCGAGGCGGCAAGCGTGGCAAGAAAGAGCCTAGCCCCCAACGACGCGCCTGCGCATGCGCCGCAGCGGCTCAGGGTCACCGGTGCCGCCCGCCCCAGCGGGCTGCAGGCCGCGCTTCAGCCTGCTGAGCACCGCCTTCTGCCTATCGTTCTTGGGGGCCTTCGGGCACTCCGCTGCCAAGCCCGCCATCCTGCGGCTCTGCGTCCAGTAGCCGCACTTCACGCAGAAGAGGTGGTTACCAGCCCGCCACAGGTCGTGGGAGCCGTGGGCGTCGAATCCCCACCACGGCGGGAGCTGCGGCGGCGGCAGCGGCGGGGTCCCGCCACCGGCCCCAGAAGGACCCCCCGACGTCGGTGGGCTACCCCGCTGGCTGCCGCCAGGCGCGCCGCTGCCGACTCGCCCTGCACTCGCCTCGTCTCCTTCCACCTGTGCTGGTGCCTCGCTGGCCTGACTGTGGGACAGCAGCGCCGCGCCCGCCGTGATGAGCGCCGCGGCTGCAGCGACCGATCCGCCACTGCTCTCGGCCCCTGAGGCCCAGGAGCCCGCGAGCGCGTCGCCCCTGCCCGCGCACTGCTGGCAGGCCCAGACCGTGTCGCCGTCGACGTCCAGCCACGTCCCGTGCCGCCCGCACGTGCGCTGCGGGCAGTCGGGGAAACTGCAGTGTGCTCGCCATCGCATCTTGCAGCCGCGCCAATCGCACCGAACTGCTTCCAAGCCTGGGCCCTCGTGCCCGTCCGCTGCCGTGAGCTCGGCGTCGCCGACCTGCATCGCCGAACCCAGCCAGCAGAAGACCTTCTTGACGAGGCGATCCTGCCTGCGGCTCCTATCTCGCACGTCGTCGTCGCTGGGATGCATCTGCGCGCCCTGCACGGCGCGGGCATCGGCGCTGTGATTGCCCCGCCGCTGCCAGGCCGCGACGCGCTCCGCCTGCACGTCCGCCAGCGTGGCGTGAGCTTTCACCTTGTGGATGGTGACGCTGCCGACCCCCACGTCGTCGAGGGCCGCCCAGAACCGCACCCAAAGCTCGCGGTAGGGCCGCTGCCACTGCAGGCACCACGCCCTGCCCGCCGCGAAGCCGTCCACGAGCAGCTTGCAGTCAGTGAAGATCCGCACAGGTGGTAGGCAGCTCTGGATGCCCTCGATGGCCGCCACCAGCTCCGCTGCCCCTGATTCTGGGGGATACGGCCAGGGGAGCGGGCCGAAGAGGCTGACTGCCTCGCTGTCGGGCCCCATGACGACGACCGCCCAGCCGCCGCGCGCCGAGACGAGGCTGGGGTCCAGAACGCTCCCGTCCGTGAAGAGGTCGCCCGAGAGCGGCTGCCCCACCAAGTCGGCATGACCCTCCTTCCGCGCCTCCCTGGCGTCGGTGGGCGGTGGCAGGGTCCTTCGGTGCTCGGGTGCAAGAGCGCGGGACCAGAGCGGGTCCTCGTCTCCCTCGACGCTGGCCATGCCGACGATGGTGCGAAAGGGGATGTCGCCAGGGGGGGACCGCTCGTCCGCCTCCTCGTTGGAGATCCACTCGCCGCGGCTGACCTCGGTGGCTGGGCGCTGCCACGCCAGGTGCCGCACTGCGCCGTGCGCAGGGCATCCCCTGGGGCACCAAGGAGAGGAGGCCAATGGGCGTTCCTCAAAGAACCGCCGCGCCACGGGCCAGAGACATCCGACCAGCGCGTTCTTGGCCGAGCTCATCTGCTTGGCCTTCTGCTTGCTCATGCGCTTGCGTGCCAAGGTGCGCCTGATACTGGACAGGGCGCCTCCATCGCGCAGGTGCTCCAGTCCTGGGTGCTTGCTCGCTGCTCGCCACAGCGCCCTCTCGTGGCCATCGGCGATGTGCTTGGCGAGCGTGGAGGCCCCCAGGGTCCGTAGGTCCAGCGGCTGCTGCTTGTCGTTGGTGAGCAGCCCTGGCAGTGTGGCGGTCCAGCCCAGGCGGTGGCAGGCTAACGCGCACGCCGCAGCTGGCCCGCGTCCAGCCAACGCCTCAGGCCCGCCTCTGGCCAGCAACGTCCTAGCCCCTGCGAAAGCGCTGCCCAGGGCCCTCAGGTCCCTGCTGTCCGAGTTGAACTGCACCGCCTTGGCCCATGCGACAATGGGCAGCGCCACGTGGTCGTACAGCGGGTCGCAGTGCAGACGCTTGCTGAGGAGGAAACTGAGGCTGAGGCTCTTGCCTGGGCCGTGCCCATGGTGGACGGCGTTGACCTGGCTCCTCCACTTGTTGAGCTGCGACGTCGGCCAACCCACCACACTCAGCCCATAGCGAGTAGCAGGCCGCAGACCAGTGTTCGCCACTCGAGCTGCTGCTGGGGTCTCCTGCGAGCGGATGGCGTGCAACCTCTGCAACTGGGATGCCGCCTTCGTATGCCGCTTCTCGAGGACCACGAACGCCTGGCCGTCGAGGCAGTAGTCGACCCCCAGGTTCTTGACCGAGTCGGCGATGGGAAAGGCGATGCCTCCCATTAGCTTGGCGACCAGTGATGCCAGCTCTGGCGAGCTGGCCAGCAGCTCGCTCTTTGCTGCTGAGACCTTGCAGCCTAGGGCCTCCAGCTGTGAGATGACCGCCTTCGTCGCCTGGGCCACGTAGGCTGCGACCTGTGCCATCGGTCCGTGGCAGCCGACGCAGCAGTCGTCGAACATGATGGCGAGGGTGACTCTGGGCTCGAGCGCCCGCCACAGCCGCGCATGCTCGTCCGCGAGCACCAGCAGGCCGCACTTGAGGAGCCGACCCGCATGCGAGCACCCCGCGATGAGTCCCGCATCCAGCAGGTAGGGCTCGGACACGCTACCGTCAAGCATGAAGCGGCGCTCCCCCGCGTACAGGGTGAGGGCCATACCCAGCAGGCCCCGAGGGTAGCCAGCCAGGACGCCACGGCCCTGGATGATGGCCAAGTCCACGAGCTCGTAGGCCTTCCATAGGTCGATGAGTGCCGCTGCTGCTCCTTCCCCACGTGCGTGTGCGGCTTCTGCGCGCAGGGCCTGCCACCAGACGGCCTCTTCGGCCGCACGGCCGCGCCCCCCCCCCAGAAGGCGCCTGCGACGCCAGGGTCAATCTGCGAGTCCCAGCGCCGCGCCACGGGCTGACGGACTCGGCTCCAAAGGCGCGGGAGCCAGCCCAGCAGCCCAATGGGCCGAAACCCGCCCTGGGGCTTCGGAAGCATGACCACGAGCGAGTCCGTGATGACGTCGGGCCAGCCGCCGATCTCCTCACACTTCATCCCGAAGTCAACGACTGCCTCCAGAAGCTCGTCGCTGAGGTCCGCGGCCTTCCGCGGGTTGAGGCGGTCGCTGCCGACGCCGGTGCCGTGCCTGAAGGTCCTGGCGGCCACGCGCAGCTCATCGGCTGAGGGCCTGGGGAGGGCCTCGCCGCCAGAGCGCGGGAGCTGCGGCCGAAACCTGTCGCGGTCTCGCCTGACCCGCCAGACCTCTGTTGACCATTGCTTCGCCACAACCTTCACTCGGTCTGGGGCATGGGCTGGGGCCCCGTTGTACTCGTCGTCAGGGGCCCATGCCCTGGGCCCGCGCCGATAGGCGTGAAGCCCGCCTGCGCCTTCAGCCATGGAGTGACGGATCCACTCCTTGAAGCCCTGGCCACGAATGACGGCGAAGGCTGCTCCATCGGCCTCCGCCTCGGCCCTGGCCTCAGCGGCCCAGTCGGCCAAGGGGAGCAGGCTGGGGCACTCGGCGGCCAGGGCCACGCGTGCTGCCCACTGGGCGCCGAGGGGAAGGCCCACCGTGGACGGGGGCTTGGGCGCCCTGCTGCTCGCTTGCGCTGCTCCGTCGCCGTTGCTGCTGACGTCGCCGTCGGAGCTGCAGTCGCTGCCCCCGCGCCTGCCGCCGTGGTACCGCATGAACTGCTTGACGCCCTGCAGGTAGCAGTAGTGCTCGTCGTCAGCGATGGCCCAGGCGTCGGGGTCGCTGTCCTCCAACTCGCGGACCTTGCGCGCGTACTTGTTGCGCACGCCCTCGGAGGCCTGCCAACTGTCCTCGCACATGTCGACTGCCCGAGCCCAGCGGGCTGCCGCTCGCTCGCCAAACGGCCGAGCCGAGCTGGCGCGAGGGGGCGGGGGTGGGATCGCGCTGATACCCTCCGCTGACGCGGCCCCCCTTCCCGCCCCCGACGCCGACGCATCGCTGACGCCCTCTCCAGTGGCCCTCACACTGCTGGCTTCCGCTGCCGCTGCGAGGCTCGCAAAGGAGTTAACTTGGGGCTGGGGTGGGATCGCGCTGTCCCCGCCCGCAGATGCGGCTCCCATCCCCGCCCCGTCAGACTGGCCCTCTGTGACGCCGACCTGCTCACCCTCGTCGCCATTGCCACCCTCGTACTGGCTGAGGCGCTCGTAGGCGTAGTGCGTGCAGAGGTCCATCCACTCTACCTTGTCCTGCTGCGCGTCGGGGGCGTGCAGGCGCGGCAGCCAGCCGTTGGCCAGTCGCGCCAGTGTGCGCCTGACGCCTGCCTCACCCACCTCGATGGCACTCCACCCCCCCGCGTCCACTGGGCAGGTGGCTAGCCTGCGAAGCACTGGTGGTAGGGGAGCAACGTCGCCTATGCCATTCTCCGTCTCGGTATAGCCGTGGACGATGGGCGCGCCTGGGAGGGGCCTGCTGTAGTCACCCCGCTCTTCCAGCCAGCGCCTGGACTCGTGGTAGCTGTCCACCGTCCTGCGCAGCTCCTCCTCCCAGCAGTCGTGGTCGAGAAGGCCGAGCTGCTGAAGAATGCGCACCAGCTCCTGCCTGCCTGCGCCGCCGCGACGCCAGGCAGACTCGCATACTTCCCTGGCCGTCTGCAGGCGACGCCCAAAGTTCTGGGCCAGGCCCGTCGCAATGTGCGTCGGCAGCCCCAGCATGCGAAAGATGTAGGGCACGCAATTTTCCAACCACTCGTTCTCGTCCGCGTAGTGGTCGGGGTTGCTGGGGTTGGAGACCCACCCGCGGGCACGGCGCCCGAGCACCCGCTTGTAGCGCTTGATTGCCCTGGCCTCCATCCGCTCCGCCGCCCGCTCGTCGTTGTCCAGTTGGCACTGGACGAGCCCTGCCGAAGAAACGGCATCCGAGCCTCCGCCGACGAGCTGATGGATCTGCGTGAAATAGTCGCTCAGATGCATGAGCTTCTTGCCCTTGTAGCTGGCCTTGGGCCCCTTGATGGGGCGCGCCCTGGCCTGCGTGCCGAAGCTGAAGCTCGGCGGGCCCCCGCGGCCACGGTGCAAACTGGCGTCGTCGGGCGGGATCTGGTAGATCCAGACGAGCTCGTTCTCCACTCCCTCGCACAGGGCGCGGTGGACCTCCGCCATGGCCTGCATGTCCCCCCCCCCCCCCCCCACTCCGATAGCGTCCCGCAACTCGACGTGGTTCCACTCCTTAGCTGGCATAGGCCCATATGGCCTGTCCTTGGGAAAGGCTGCGGGGCCCTTGACGCGGAATGACTGGCCAAGGTCGCCCTGACAAGCCAAGTAGAGCTTGACCCCGATGTGGGGCCTGCACGGGTTGGCGTAGCCCTGCTCCGTCATATTGAGGCGCTCGCACCCGCTGACGAGGTCCAGCATATCTACGCTGACGATGAACCAATCGAGCTCAGATGGCTCCTTGACGGGGGAGCGCTGGCAGGTACCCTTGCCCGGGTCGACGACGTGGCCGCCCAGTTTGCGCAGCCAGTGCCCCGCGCGGAGGTGGAACCTGCCAGGCTCGACGTTCCAGTCCCCCGCCAGGACCCAGGGCTTGCCAGTGCACTTCAGCGTGGCTCCAACCTGCTGCAAGACGCTCTGGCTGTGCTCGCCCACGTCGTCGTTGCCCAGGTAGACCGAGCCCAGCAGGAAGCCTCCAGGCACTACGCCGTTGATGTGCACGATGGTCGCGCGGCCCTCGGCCGCGTGGCAGCTGTCCTTGCTGCCGCCAGCGCCTGGCCCGCACATGCCACGCGAGGTGCGCACGGCCACGCCAGTGCCGCTGCTGACGGCGCGCTGGAGGCTTGCGCCGACCGAGCTCACCCCTGGGGTCAGCACGGCGCCCCAGCCAACCTGTCGACACCACTGCTCCTGCTCCACGGCGCGGTAGCCGTTGAGGTGGTGCTCCTGGATGCACAGTGCGTCGCCGAGGTGCGCCTCCGCCACCGCCTGCTGTTGCGGGTCCTGCTGCTCGCCGAGGATGGTGGCGAAAGGGCCCCATCCGCTGCCGTTGAGGCTCACGATGGTGAAGTGAGGGCGGCTACCCCCGCTTCCCCCTTCTGCGGATCCCCGCGGAGCGGAGGCCTTGGAGGAGCTTCTGGGCACGAAGCTTGCGCATGGCGGCGGCTGCGGCGGCCTTGCCTGCAGCGTCGCCTGCTGCCTCGCCGTTGCCCCCCTCGCCCGCCACGGCCTCTGCTGCCCCCTCCTCGGTGGCCTCTTCCTCCAGGGAGTCCAGGATGACGTCGACGTCCTTCTCGTCGAGCTCCTGCTCGTCGCCGCCCCCGTCTCGCTCCGCCGCGGCACCTGCTGTGGCCACGCGCTGTGCCAGACGCCGCAACTCTGCGACTTGGCCGTCCCATTGCTCAGCGAAGCCAGGGGCGAGCATGCCTGAGCACTGATTAAGAGCGGCGAGGAAAGCGGTGGCTCGCTCACCCTCGCTGAGTTGGGCGCCTGGGGACGCTGGGGCAGCCGTCCCTCGCGGCCCTTCCTCCCGCTGCTGTGCTTCACGCTCGCGGAGCTGTTGCGCCAGGAGGTTGTCGATGAGCGCCTGGAGCTCCTTCTCGCCGGCCTGACTCTGCGCATGTTTGCCCTCCAGCTCGAGCTTGTGGGCCTGCAGTTCAGCGAGCTGCTTGTCCGCCGCCGAGATCCTGCTCGCCAAGGCCGCCGTGGTGGCCTCCTGGTTCTTCTGCTTGCGCTCCAACTCACTGAGCTGGACTGATGTGGGCTTGGTTGCTGCCAGCTCGTTCTCCAACTGCTGCGCCTCCTGCCGTTTGGATTCGAGAATGGCCTCCGCGCCGTCCACGCCCTCGATCTTCTTGATCTCACTTCGTAGCTTGCCCAATCGGCGGACACGTTCTGACTTGTCGTCAGGCTGCGACCCGACGCCTGCCGCCCCAGCGCCACCGCCATCGACTCCTGGTCCTGCTTGGCTGCTGGTCTCCAACTTTTTGACCTTCCTCCGCAACTGGTTGAGCTCGTGGCGTTCTCTGGCGTCCAGTTGTGACATGCCACTCCACCAAGAACTCGTACCAGAACCGCTTTCCCACCAGTCGTAGCCGCAACTCCTGCAGACGTGCCGAGAGCCCCAATTCTTCTTGGCTCCGCACTGAGGGCAATCCCAGACCCTGGGCGCTGCACCGCTGCCGCCCGCGCCTGGAGCTTGGCCGCCCCGCTGTCCACGGCCGCTGCTGGCTCTGCCGCCGCCACCGCGCGCGGCTCCTCGAGCACCACCTCCGCGTCCTGCCATTGGTCGAGCCCGCCGCGGCTGGGCTCCCAATCGGGCGACTGGGGCCGGGTGTCGGTGATATAACATGGAAAGAGCTGTGGCCCCAAAGGCCCCACTGAAAGCTTGGAAGATTGGGAATCTGACCCAAGAATGGACGCGACGGCTAGAGCCAGCCTCATGAGACCAGACATCTGCCCTGATCGCGCCACCTTGAGCCAAAATGGCTACGGATGATGATGATGATGATGATGATGATGATGATGTGGATGAGGATGAGAATGGGAGGGGAGAGGAGAGGCGGAGGAAGTAGCAGTGAGACGCGGGGCGCTGTCTCTTCGAAACGAGGACCCAACACCACAGGCTGGTTGGGGGGAAATCAATAGGAAAAAAACGCACGAAACGCAATGAACACAAAAAGAAAATCTACAAAACATAGACATACCGTGTACTAAGCATATGAAAACTAAATGAAAATAGAGTCAACACATATACAAGGCAGATGTATAAAACACTTACAAAACATACTCAATACATGGACGACATATATCCAAGTCGAACACAAAGCATATATGGCACAGACACACAATAAATACAAACCATGCACTAGCCAGGTACAAACAATACACCAACCATATACAAAACGCGTTTATGGATGCTGTGAATGGCAATAAATATTAAAATCGTATTATGAATACACACAAGAATATACACACGCATAGATGTATGTAACTATATTGTACAAGCCATGCACAAGGCATAAAAAAAAAACATACACGAACCAGTAGCACAACAGACAAAAACAACACGCCACACTGACATAACACATAGACAATCCAGATCCAACACATGTACAAAAACCTCAACATTGATTATACAAACCAGACCCACATCATGTAAACAACGTCCAAAAAGCATATACGAACCGTATACGACACATATACAGCACATATACAAGCAATAAAGACCACATCCAAAAAGCATACACATAATGCCTCCAAAACATAACAAACCATTTACACAACATGTACACTATCTATACTTAAAAACAAGAAAACACGTATAAAACAATTACAACAAGGATTCACTCCAGGCAAAAGCATACACAGTCCATGTATAGAACAGAAATACAAAAATGCACGAAGCAGAAACAAGCCGTATACGAAAAAGAACAAAAAGCGTACACATCGTATACAAACCCAGCACACAACGGCACAAAACATGTACAACACAAACATAAACACCGACGCGAGGGAAAAACAGTGGTGACAAAACAACCGAAGAACAGCATTAAATGCACATGAAACTCATACACAAACCATACACAAGGACATACACTAACCATACACAAATCGCATACAAAGCATACAGCAAACAAATACAAACCAACAAACACATTATATACAAAACACATCAAAAACCTAGACGAAATATTTACACGAATTTAACACATGTACCAAACGCATACAAAGCATATACAAAACATGCACAAAAAAACAACAAACCATACACGCTACATGTACAAAATATGTACAGCACGGAAACAGGACACGCATACAACGTATAAACAAAACATATACAAAACATCTACCACCAATCAAACAGCACGAATACAAACGCGAACACGAACCATGAACAAGAAATATATACAACTGCTGTAAACATGTGACTGGGTAACATATGCCAAACATAAGCAAAGCATGTGGACAGCATACACCAAACATATACGAAACACACCCAAAACATGCACAACACATCTACAATACAAATACAAATCATATACAAAACATCCACACAACATATACAACGAATCCAAAAATCATATACGAAATATGACTAC
>CAUYUJ010017499.1:187429-199929 GCA_963575745.1 Prorocentrum cordatum | reverse complement strand
GGAGGAGGAGGAGGAGGAAAAGGAAAGGGAGGGGGAGGACCCCACGCCGCGGGCGGGCGGCCTGGAAAAAGCCCGCCACGCCTCGGGAGCGGGCGGGGCGCGACGGAGGTGCAGAGGAGAAAGAAGAGAGCACGCTATGACAGAGCGCGCTCTTGCTGAGCCATGGTAATTAGTCTTGAAAGTGACATACATGAGAAAATTCAATAAATACCTTAAGCCCTTCAACTTGTTAACAGTCCGGACTGAACAGAAAGGAATGCGCAATTTCGACGATGACAAATCTTTATCGTGACATACTTTCATGTCCTAAGGCGGGTTGTCCAAAAACAATTTGAACGTACCAAGACGTTGTGCGATATAATGAATGGTGTGTGCTTCATGCTTAGCACGTTGATGTGTGCTGTGGCGTTCTGTTGGCCAAGAATATGCATTAACTCCGTCGTGTAATAAATGCCTGTCTGCTTTCTTCGCTGCAGTTCGCTTGAACGCTATGCGAGACATGCTGGGACTTATCTGTCACGAAAGGAAGCTGTGCACCAAGACAGGCCGAGACGTTTCCCCCTCCTCATGCCTCCTCCTCCTCCACCTCCTCTCCCTCCTGTCCTCCTGTCTTCCTGTCCTCCTGCCTCCTCCTCCTCCTCGTCCTCCTCCTCCTCCTCCTCCTCCTCCTCATCCTCATCCTCCTCATCCTCCCTCTCCTCCTCCCTCTGGCCGATCCGAGTCACCGTCGCACACCTGCCTCTTCTTCATCCTTCCCCATTCTCATCATCCTGGCCGATAACCGTCGCCCTCGCACAGCGCACGCAAGGGAGGAGGTGGAGGAGGGGGAGGAGGGGGAGGAGGGGGGGGAAGAGGAGGAGGAGGAGGAGCAGCAGGAGGAGGGGGAGGAGGGAGAAAGAGGAGGAGGAAAAGAGGAAGAAGGGATCGAGGATCGAAGCTCCAGGTGTTTGAATGTTGTCTGTTGCTTGCTCGGGCCTCCTGGGAGCCTCCACGTCGCCACGGCCTCATCTGCATCGAGGTTCTGCTCAAAGCAGGCCCATGGACAGGTCCAGGGATCGACATCGAGGGAGGAGGGGAATAGGGATCGAGGTGTTAGGATGCGATTGCCTCATTTTTGGGCCTCCAGAGACCTCCAGAGACTTCCAGAGAGGAAGACCACAACAGGCCTAGGATGCACCAAGGATGCTGCAAGATACCAAAACTTTCCAATTACCCTCCTCATGCTTCAGGTCAAGCACTCCTTTTGTTTACTTGAAGCGTCCTCATCCTTCTCCTCCTCGTACGTCCTGCCCCCGCCCCTACTCCTCATCCCCTTCCTCCTCCCCCTTTTCCTCCTCCTCTTCCTCCTCTTCCTCCTCTTCCTCCTGCCCCCTTCCCCTCCTCATCCCGCCTGCCCGTTTCCCCATCCCTCCTCCTCCTCGTCTGACCACCAGACTTGTCGGTGGGGCGGGGCGGGCATTTCGCCTGTGACACCCTTACTATCTGATCCTGGAGCTTGACATTTCCTAGCTGACACAAAGATGGAGCGCGGGCCGTGTTCAAAATGAAGCTCTCGCCCTTGCGCCGCGCACATTCGTCGTAAGAGCTTTCCACATTTACGATGACGGGGTGGGGGGCTTTCTAAATGGAGCTCTCGCCTTAGCGCCGTGCTCATTCGTCCTGAAAGCTTGCAACGGTTACAGGGACGGATCGTGGGTAGCCTTCTAGATGAAGCTCTCGCCTCAGCGCCGCGCACTTTCGTCGAAGAAATCTGCGACAGCTGCAAAGACAGAGGACGGCTCCTCTCCAAACTGAAGCTCTCGCCCGAGACTTCCCTGAGGCCAGCCACTTGCACGGACGGAGGCAGTACAGTAGGGGCCCGACCACAAGAATCATTCCACAAGAAACCCTACTCCGAGACCCCAGGACGTCCATGGATCCTTGGCGCGGGAACGTCACGCCTTCCATTGCAAAAACCGTCGAAACCCAGGAAACCAAGGGCACCTTGGCGGCGAGCAGGGTGTTTCTTGGCATGGACCTCCACTGCAGTGCACGGATGGAGGGCGGCTCCTCTCCAAAAGTGCGGTCTCGCTGGAGACATCCTAAACTCGTGGCCAGACGTGTAAAATTGCACAGTTGTTGCACAGACGGGAGGGGCCCTTTCTCGACCCGCAGATCATACAATTTCGTTCGCCCTCCTGTTTGCCCGCTGCAACAGGTGAACGTTGTCTTCCTTCGGCGTTGCGGCATTGGGCGGAACGGGGGGGGGTAGGTGGGGGGTCTGGCTCCAGACCTCTGCTTAGTGCGACTGTTCGCAGGGCGCCAAGAAACAGCCAAGATCTACTCCAGGGGAGGGGGGGGGAGGGGGTGCGAGGGCCCGCGCCGATCAGCAGAGCAATGAAGCAGAAAGCGATGACCAGAGCAGTTCCTGTTGGAGACGGGGCTCTCGCCCGGACGGCAAGCCGACGGGGTGCGGGTCCTTCGGGGCAGCGCTTCTGGCAGTCAGCCCGCAGGCTCGTGAAGGCCTGGGAGGGGGGGCCGAGAAGGGGCAAGAGCGTGGCCTGCAGCACGGTTGGTGCGCCTTGGGCTTGCTCTGGTCCTGCTCCTCCTCCTCCTCCTCCTCCTCCTCCTCCTCCTCCTCCTCCTCCTCCTCCTCCTCCTCCTCCTCCTCCTCCTCCTCCTCCTCCTCTCCGAGGGCGGGCGCAGGGGGGGGCTGGCCTCCCCCGCCGAGCAGGATCGGGGTCTTGCCGGTCTGTATCTGGGCGGGCGCGGTGAGGTTGTACCACGCCTGGCCCCCCCCGTGTCTGGGGTGGAGGAGGAGGGGCAAGAGGACAAGGGAAGAGGATTCTGGCGACGAAATCTACACATGTCCACGCTTCCCTGGCCAGGCCCATCCCGAGCCCAGCAGCGGTGCGTACGCCACGCCCTCCTGGCTTGACCAGGAGGGCGTATAAACAGAGCATGGGTTCAGAATGGGCCCTCTAGCCCTATAGCGCTACAGCCCTATAGCCCCATAGCCCTACAGCCCTACAGCCCTATAGCCCTATAGCCCTATAGCCCTATAGCCCTAACAAAAATTCTCCTTTGGGCTTTTCTCTAGTATCATTGAACAGGTGGCGGAGGAAGGAAAGGGAGCGAAGAGAGGAGGATGAGGAAGAGGAGGAGGAGCAGGAGAATGATGAGCAGGACCACGGAGAGGAGGTGGAAGATGAGGAGGGGGAAGGGGTGGGAGAGAAGGACGAGGAGGGGGACGACGAGAAGAAGGAGAGAACGAGAAGAGGAAGAGGAGGCTAGAGAAGGCAAGGTTGGGCAGGCAGAAAAGGGGCCCTGGACTGTACATCAAGGCAGGTAAAGCGAGAGGGAGCACATCCTCGAAAAGAGAAGAAGGAGCTGTTCCTCCAACATCTTTCTCACCCTCATCCTCGAACTCCTCCTCCTCCTCCACCTCATCATCATCATCATCATCATCATCAGCAGCAGCAGAATCAGCATCAGCATCAGCATCAGCATCAGCATCAGCCTCATCATCAGCATCATCATCGTCATCATCATCATCATCATCATCATCATCATCAGCGTCATCATCATCATCATCATCATCATCAGCATCATCACCATCAACATCATCATCGTCATCAGCAACATCATCATCACCACCATCATCATCATCATCAGCATCTGCATCAGCATCATCGAGATCATCGCCACCACCACCATCATCACCATAACAAAAAAATAATCATGATCAGCGTCCTCAGCATCATCATCGTCATCATCATCATCACCAGCATCATCATCATCATCATCATCATCATCATCATCATCATCATCATCATCATCATCATCATCATGGTCATCATCATCATCATCGTCATCATCATCAGCACCATCACCATCAACATCACAATCATCAGCATCACCAACAACATCATCATCACCACCATCAGCAGCAACATCGTTATCGTGCTCAGCATCATCATCAGCATTATGATCTGCATCCTCATCATCGCCATCAACATCATCATCGCCATCAGCATCAGCATCAGCATCAGCATCATCGGCGTCATCATCAGCATCATCAACAGCATCATCAGCATCGCCAGCATCGTCAGCATTATCATCGTCATCAGTCTCATCATCATCATCATCATCATCGTCATCATCATCGTCCGCATCATCAGCAGCAGCATCATAGTTCCCACCATCACCACCATCATAGTCAGCATCCTCATCAACAGCATCATCGGCATCAGCATCATCAGCATCATCGGCATCGCCGTCGTCATCATACTCATCTGCATCACCATCACCATCGTCAGCGTCATCAACATCACCATACTCACCAAGAGCATCAACCACATCACCATCGTGATCGCCAGCACCATTACCATACACATCATCACCACCATCATCAACAGCATGACCACCACCACCACCACCACCGCCACAAACATCATCAGCATCATCAGCATCGCCATCCTCAACAACAACATCAACATCAGTATCATCATACCATCAACATCAGCATCAGCATCATCACCATCAGCATCATCAGCAGCATCAGCATCAGCATCAGCATCATCGTTATCATCGTCATGAGCATCACCCTCATCATCATCATCAGCAGCATCATCAAAATCAGCAAAATCATCACCAGCATCATCATCAGCATCATCATCATAATCAACATCGTGAGCATCACGATCAGCAGAAATAGCATCATCAGCAGCACCTATCAGTATCATCATATCCATCATCTCCATCAATCACGGCATCATCGTCATCGCCATCAACATCATCATCATCATCATCATCAGCAGCAGCAGCAGCAGCATCGTCATCTCTTCATCATCATCAGCAGCAGCAGTATCATCGGCATCATCATCAGCGTCAGCATCAGCATCATCAGCATCATGCTCAGCATAACAATGACCATCATCATGCCTAGCATCATCATCATCGTCACCACCACCATCGCCGTTACCATCACCATCACCACCACCACAGTCTGCATCATCATCCTGATCAGAATCCTCATCATCAGTATCAGCAGCATCATCAGCAGCCGAACCATCATCATCATCATCATCATCATCATCATCAGCATCATCATCATCATCATCAGTATCAGCATCATCTTGATCAGCAGCATCATCAGCATCCGAATCATCAGCATCATCATCAGTACTATCATAATCATGCTTATCCTCATCCTCATCATCATCCTTATCATGATCATCATCATCATCATCATCATCATCATCGTCATCATCATCATCATCATCATCATCATCTTCATCAGCAGCAGCAGCAGCAGCAGCATTATCATCCTCTCCTTCTTCGTCCTCCTCCTCGTCCTCCTCGTCGTCCTCATCCTCATCCTCGTCCTCCTCCGCATCCCCCTTCCCTGTCCTTCCTCTCCCTCCTCCGTCTTCTCCTCCTCCCTTCATTCCCCTGCTCCCCACCAACAGCCAGAGCAGGAAGAGATCGGCGGCGACGACGACGACGAGGGGGAGACGGAGGTGGAAGAGGAGGAGCAAGAGAAGGACGAGAAGGAGGGGAAGGGGAGGAGGATGGGGATGCGGAAGGGGAGGTGGCGGGAGGAGGACGAAAGGGGGATAGGGACGAGGGGAACGAGGGAGGAGGCCGTCTGCCCTCTATTGTTGTACCCCCCCGCCACGCTTTCGCCTCCCTCTGCTTTTTCCCCCCCTCCTCTGCTGCATCCCCCTTCCGCGTCGTTCCGCCCCAACTCTCTGTCTTTCTCCCCCCCCTCTCTCTCTTTATCCCTCTTTCTCTTTCGTTCTCTGCTTTGTCTTCCGTTTGTGTACCACTAGGGTGCGCGTTCCCACTGCTCGAGCCATTCCTCGAAGCTCCAGGCATTCCTCGAAGCTGCTTGTCACTCCTCGACAGTGCCGCCATCCTCGACAGTAACTCCTGGTCACTCCTCGAAAGTCTTTCGCCCTCATGTCCATCTCAAGTATGTTGTCTTCTCTTGGGGGCGAACCTTTCGCTTCGGTCGGCTTCCGCCCGCCTTCCGCCGACGTCCGCCTGCGGACCGTCTTACCTCCACTGGCATCCGCCGGCCTTCCGCCGCCTTCCACCGAGGAGGAGATGCCAACTCCTTCGGCCCTCGCAGGCGAGGCCCCTTCTGGAGCACCCCATATCATGAATGACTTCTCAGCGCGCGCGCGTCGCCCCGAAACGCAGACACGATACTAATGTGGTTGGGTGACCCCGATACCTTCCTCCCTCCGCGCCGGGCTGCTCTCGCTGCTCCGGCCGCTGCCACCGCCCGTGCTGCCGTCGGCTCTAAAGCTGCTCGCTGCTCTCTGCATCAGCGCTGGCACGACAGGAGCAGCCAGCATCGGATCGGGAAGGCAAGTCGTATTGGGCTGTGTGGCGAACCGGTGCTGGAGGTGAGCCCCTCGACGGCCCCTCGATCCTGAGTGGTGCGCCGGGTGTCGTCGTCGATGGGTCGTGCGCTCGTAGTCCGACCAGGAGGTTGTCGAGAGCGGCCTGCGCAGGAGTTTGTTCCCGGCCCTCCTTGGCTGGGTATTCGTTTCGAACAGAGCAGTGCGGTCTCCACTCCTTCCTTCCTTCCTCCTCCCTGCCTCCCTGCCTCTTCCTGTCTTGCCTGCGGGGGGCTGCGATCTGTGAAACTGTCGCCATTTTCGAGGCCTGCTGGGGGGCTCAGCACAGTGAGGGCGACGCGCAGATTCAAATTAGACCTCGCCATCCCTGGGGGGCTGCGATCTGAGAAACTGTCGCCACTTTCGAGGCCTGCTGGGGGGCCCAGCACAGTGAGGGCGACGCGCAGATTCAAATTAGACCTCGCCGTCCTTGGGGGGCTGCGATCCGTGAAACTGTCGCCACTTTCGAGGCCTGCTGGGGGGCCCAGCACACTGAGGGCGACGCGCAGATTCAAATTAGACCTCGCCATCCCTGGGGGGCTGCGATCTGAGAAACTGTCGCCATTTTCGAGGCCTGCCGGGGGGCCCAGCACAGTGAGGGCGACGCGCAGATTCAAATTAGACCTCGCCATCCCTGGGGGGCTGCGATCTGTGAAACTGTCGCCATTTTCGAGGCCTGCTGGGGGCCCAGCACAGTGACGCCACGGGCGGACCCAAATTAGACCTCGCCATCCCTGGGGGGCTGCGATCTGTGAAACTGTCGCCACTTTCGAGGCCTGCTGGGGGGCCCAGCACAGTGACGCCACGCGCGGACCCAAATTAGACCTCGCCATCCCTGGGGGGCTGCGATCTGTGAAACTGTCGCCACTTTCGAGGCCTGCTGGGGGGCCCAGCACAGTGACACACAGCGCCACTGCTTAGACCTCGCCATCCCTGGGGGCTGCGATCTGTGAAACTGTCGCCACTTTCGAGGCCTGCTGGGGGGCCCAGCACAGTGACGCCACGGGCGGACCCAAATTAGACCTCGCCATCCCTGGGGGGGTGCGATCTGTGAAACTGTCGCCACTTTCCAAGCCTTTGGGGGGCCCAGCACAGTGACGCCACAGGCGGACCCAAATCAGACCTCGCCATCCCTGGGGGGCTGCGATCTGTGAAACTGTCGCCACTTTCGAGGCCTGCTGGGGGGCCCAGCACAGTGACGCCACGGGCGGACCCAAATTAGACCTCGCCATCCCTGGGGGGCTGCGATCTATGAAACTGTCGCCACTTTCGAAGCCTGCTGAGGGGCCCAGCACAGTGACGCCACGCGCGGACCCAAATTAGACCTCGCCATCCCTAGGGGGCTGCGATCTGAGATCCCCGCTTTCGAAGTGGCTAGGGTTGCTCAGGCATTGCAACTAATCACCATTATCTAGTCCTTGTCCTGAAGCCAGTGTCCTGCGAGTCTCCCGAATTCGGTCTGCAGACATATGTAACCCTCGCTCCGTCATCGCCCCCCTTATAAATTGTCCTAAACTAGTTGCGCCCCGCGTTTGCGCACGGGTTGGGTACGTCGCCAGGGTAATTTTTCTGCGCGCAGGGTCGGAGGAGGTACCTGCTCACTTCCGAGGCCCCGTCTGGCCGTCTCTCTCCCAAACCCGCAGGCAGCAGAGCAGATGGCCGTCAGATTGCCTGCTATTATGCTTCAGTCTCCCGTCGAGGTTCACTCAGATTGTCTAGGAGTTGTAAGGTTGCACAATCAGAATCAGTCGCGGGCCCTTGCCAGCAAGTTAAAGCATGCCCGTTTGAGACGAGGATTGTATCAGCTCCAAGGTGCGCAATTTGTTGGTGACGTCCACCACACGCCTGCGCAAACACGCATGGAGGACATCGATATGCTCCCGCTGGTGAGAGACGGATCGGTCGCTCGAACTTTCTCGCTGATCAGTGTGCGAAGGAGGCTTTAAATTGGCACGCAGGGATGGCCCAAGGGACCTTGAGGCTTTCGACGCTTTGATAGGCAAGGCCCGAGCTGTGGCCCGTGCTGTGGGCTCGGTTCTGCCCTTGTTTCCGCTCGCCCAGTTTCCTGCCAGACCTAAGGTTCCCAGGCCCCGTGAGACAGGACCGCATCGCTGGCACGCGTGGACGGCTGTGCCAGGCACGTCAGTATCGTTCGCCTGTCATGATTGTCATGCGCGCGTCCCAGGCACGTGTGCGCAGAAGCTCGATATGTCAGGCTGCATGGGGCGAAGGGCCAACTTTGGCTTCTTGCGTGACCGTGAGAATCTGGGCCACACGTTAGTCTACACACGACTTGCGAATGGCCCGGGTTTAGTTTTCTGCGGGCGGTGTAGTGGGTATAGTACTGATCGCAGAAGCCGCCAGCTTGAATGTGAATGCAAGGGTCGCATCAGCTCGTCTGCCACTCGATGTAGAATAAGTCGAATGCTGCGAGGTCTCCATCCTCAGTGCAATCGTGCTCCAGGAGTTGTCCTCCACATCTTAAGTGATGTGGACAGGCTGCAGCTGCTCCAGATCCAGCAGCCACACCGTCGAGCGTTGTTCTTCCAGCGGCCTGCAGCGGAGGCCCCGGGCAGTCGTCTACTGCAAGGGCTCGAGGCTCTGCGGGCGAGAGTGGCAGCGAGGGAGGAGGAGGAGGCCAACCTCTAATCGTTAAACGCTTTACCCCAACGCGGGAGAACAAAGTCATAGAACAAAAACAAACAACAAACAATTACCCTGTGACGTACCCAACCCATTTGTATCAATGGAAACGAGGAATTGGCCGAAACTTGTATGGACAATCAACTTGATGTGTAAGCTACTTGGGAGGCGTCACTGTGCTGGGCCCCGCAAGCAGGCCTCGAAAGTGGCGACAGTTTCACAGATCGCAGCCCCCCAGGGATGGCGAGGTCTAATTCGAATCTGCGTGTGGCGTCACTGTGCTGGGCCCCCCAGCAGGCCTCGAAAGTGGCGACAGTTTCACAGATCGCAGCCCCCAGGGATGGCGAGGTCTAATTTGAGTCCGCGGTGAGACTGTGCTGGGCCCCCCAGCAGGCCTCGAAAGTGGCGACAGTTTCACAGATCGCAGCCCCCCAGGGATGGCGAGGTCCCATTTGAGTCCGCGGTGAGTACCCACTGTGCTGGGCCCCCCAGCAGGCCTCGAAAGTGGCGACAGTTTCACAGATCGCAGCCCCCCAGGGATGGCGAGGTCCCATTTGAGTCCGCCGTGGGTACCCACTGTGCTGGGCCCCCCAGCAGGCCTCGAAAGTGGCGACAGTTTCACAGATCGCAGCCCCCCAGGATGGCGAGGTCTAATTTGAGTCCTGCGGTGAGTACCCACTGTGCTGGGCCCCCCAGCAGGCCTCGAAAGTGGCGACAGTTTCACAGATCGCAGCCCCCCAGGGAAGGCGAGGTCTAATTTGGGTCCGCGCGTGGCGTCACTGTGCTGGGCCCCCAGCAGGCCTCGAAAGTGGCGACAGTTTCACAGATCGCAGCCCCCCAGGGATGGCGAGGTCTAATTTGAATCTGCCCGTGGCGTCACTGTGCTGGGCCCCCCATCAGGCCTCGAAAGTGGCGACAGTTTCACAGATCGCAGCCCCCCAGGGATGGCGAGGTCTACTTTGAATCTGCCCGTGGCGTTACTGTGCTGGGCCCCCCAGCAGGCCTCGAAAGTGGCGACAGTTTCACAGATCGCAGCCCCCCAGGTATGGCGAAGTGTAATTTGAATCTGCCTGTGGCCCTCACTGTGCTGGGCCCACCAGCAGGCCTCGAAAGTGGCGACAGTTTCACAGATCGCAGCCCCCCAGGGATGGCGAGGTCTAATTTTAATCCGCCGCGAGTGCACACTGTGCTGGGCCCCCCAGCCGCCCTCGAAAGTGGCGACAGTTTCACAGATCGCAGCCCCCCAGGGATGGCGAGGTCTAATCTGAGTCCCCGTAGGGCGTCACTCCGCTGGGCCCCCCAGCAGTCTTCGAAAGTGGCGACAGTTTCACAGATCGCAGCCCCCCAGAGATGGCGAGGTCTAATCTGAGTCCCCGTAGGGCGTCACTCCGCTGGGCACCCCAGCAGCCCTCGAAAGTGGCGACAGTTTCACAGATCGCAGCCCCCCAGGGATGGCGAGGTCTAATCTGAGTCCCCGTAGGGCGTCACTCCGCTGGACCCCCCAGCAGCCCTCGAAAGTGGCGACAGTTCCACAGATGGCAGCCCCACCAGGGATGGCGAGGTCTAATCTGAGTCTCCGTAGGGCGTCACTCCGCTGGGCCCCCCAGCAGCCCCCGAATGTGGCGACAGTTCCACAGATCGCAGCCCCCCCAGAGATGGCGATGTCCAATCTGAGTCCCCGTAGTGCGTCACTCCGCTGGGCCCCCCAGCAGCCCTCGAAAGTGGCGACAGTTTCACAGATCGCAGCCCCCCAGGGATGGCGAGGTCTAATATGAGTCCCCGTAGGGCGCCACTCCGCTAGGCACCCCAGCAGCCCTCGAAAGTGGCGACAGTTTCACAGATCGCAGCCCCCCAGGGATGGCGAGGTCTAATCTGAGTCCCCGTAGGGCGTCACTCCGCTGGACCCCCCAGCAGCCCTCGAAAGTGGTGACAGTTTCGCAGATCGCAGCCCCACCAGGGATGGCGGGAGGAGGCGGGAAGGAAGGAAGGAAGGAAGGAAGGAAGGAAGGAAGGAAGGAAGGAATGAAGGAAGGAAGGTGGAGACCGCAGTGCTCTATTCAAAACGAGTACCCAACGCAGGAGGGTTGGGAATAACCAACTCCTCCTCCTCCTCCTCCTCCTCCTCCTCCTCCACCACCTTCTCTTCCCCTCCTCCTTCGCCTCCGCCTCCTCCTCCTCCTCCTCCTCCTCCTCCTCCTCCTCCTCCTCATCATCATCATCATCATCATCATCATCATCATCATCATCACCGCCACCACCACCACCAGAACCATCCTCCTCCTCCTCCTCCTCCTCCTCCTCCTCCTACACTCCTCCTCATCAGCATCATCAGCAGTCATCATCAGCAGCAGCAGCAGCATCCATCACATCATCAGCATCATCGTCATCTCACATCATCATCATCTCGCCATCGGCATCTTCTCTCAGCATCATCATCATCATCAGCATCATCATCGTCACATCATCATCATCATCAACAGCATCAACATCATCATCATCAAGCACCATCATCTCATCACATCATAAATCTCATCATCACCATCACCATCACCATGATCATCATCATCAGCTCATCAGCAGCATACCATCATCATCATCATCGTCCATCATCATCATCGTCATCATCCTCATCGTCGTCAGCATCATCGTCACATCATCATCGTAATCATCATCAACTCATCATCGCATCCAGCATCATCATCATCTCATCATCATCACATCACATCATCTCATAATCATCACATCATCACATCATCATCAATCATCACCATCATCCTCATCATCAGCATCACATCATCATCATCATCATCATCATTCCAATCATCATCATCATCATCATCACATCATCATCCATCATCTCATCTCAATCATCTCATCATCTCATCATCATCATCATCATCATCATCATCAGCATACATCATCATCATCATCATCATCATATCATATCATCATCATCATCATTCATCATTCTCATCATCATCACATCATCATCATCATCATCATCATCATCATCATCATCATCCAGCACATCCAGCATCTCATCATCATCATCATCATCATCATCATCATCATCATCATCATCATCATCATCATCATCATCATCATCATCTCTCCTCGTCCTCCTCCTCCTCCTCATCCTCCTCCTCCTCCTCCTCGTCCTCCTCCTCCTCCTCCTCCTCATCCTCCGCCTCCTCCTCCTCCTCCTCTTCCTCCTCCTCCTCCTCCTCCTCCTCCTCCATCCTCCCAGGTCCCTCCAAGGGGAGGAATCTGTCCAGGATGAGGTTGCGCGGCGGGCACCACTCCACGCCGAACTCCTTGCAGGTGTCCCTGGAGGCAGTGACTCGCTGCCGCCACCACGACCAAGAAAGGGCGGGGGCAGGGAGACGGCTGGGGGAATTGAGAGAGGCAAGGAGGGGAGGAGGCAGGGAGGGAGGGAGGGAGGACGACGACGACGACGACGAGAACGAG
>CAUYUJ010017499.1:137710-187329 GCA_963575745.1 Prorocentrum cordatum | reverse complement strand
CTCCTCCTCCTCCTCCTCCTGTTCTGCTCTGTGACGGTAGTCTTAGGTCGGGCCTGTCCCCCTACAGGGGGATTTTGGAGGAAAAACTGAAAATACTCCAAAATCGTCGAAAAATCGTCCCCATACGATTTTCTAACTATATTTGAATACCCCTCCTGTAGAGGGACAAGCCCGACTTAACGGTAGTCCTGGCGCCCCTGGGAACCAGCACGCTACTTCACGGCCCCGCGGCCTCCTTCCTCCAGGCACGCGTGCAGCAACGCGCGCGCGAACGGGCGCACGCGCACGGGAAGGGACGGCCCGATGGGTGGGCGGACGAGGGCAGAGCAGCCGAAGAGACAGGAGACAGCAAGGAAGAGAAGACAGGGGAGGGGACGACAGAGAGGGGAAGACGACAGGACAAAAGAAAGACAGGGGAGGGAGCAGAGAACAAGGAAGACAGACAGGGGGGGGGACAAAAAGACGCCCAGCCACCTCCTCATCGGCCCCAGCTCCTCGCCAACTGGCGGTTTGCAGCACATACGCGCTTGGCATCGCCAACTGGCGGTTGAGCGTGGCCTTATACCGTACATATGCCATGAGAAGGCGTTGATAGAGGCAGATTCTGGCCCGCCGGTGGCAGAAGGCGCGACTGAAGCAGCAGACTACGACACACGCACTCGTGCCCACAACAGGAGGAAGAGAAGCAGACGGAGGACGAGGAGCAGAGCCAAGATGGCTGTGGACCCACGGGCAACCCATGGCAGCCAGCGTCGGCAGCAGCGCGAGCAGATGGAGGCTGCCAGAGGTGGCCCCATGGCTGCCGTCTGCTACCGCCTCGCGGCACGGGCCCCCAGCAGGCAGCACAGCCCAGCCCGGCCGTCCTCCTGTCCTGCCCCCACTCATGGCCGCAGGGCCGCGGCAGGCCGTGCTCCTCGGCAGCACGGCGTGGCTGCCACGTGCAGCGGCCTGCGTGCAGGTGCCGCCCCAGCGGGTGCCCGCTGCGCCGCGGCCCACGGCCGACCCGCAGCTGCACGGCGGCCTCCGTCCAGGACGCCAACCCGCAGGCTCCGACCGCCGCCCGCCGTGGACGGCCAGCCTCCGCTCGGCAGCGCGGTGGCAGCGCCACCCGCTGCGCCCTGCGCGTGCGCCAGGGCCCCCTCCCACAGGGGCCGCCCAAGTGGGGTCCGAGCAGGTGGGGTCGAAGGATCGCGCCGCATCGCCGAGGCATCAGCGTTGCATCCGCGGCCTCTGGATGGAGAGAATCGAGCTCTGGATCGCGTCGTATCGCAACCACGTCTACTCCTACCCCATTATTGGGCGGCCTGGGTCCTGGAGCCGGTGCTGCGCACTCTCGGGCGTCATGAAGGCTACTGGCCACGGGAGTCATTGCGCAACAGTGCAACAGGAGTGCGGCGGCCACCAGCAACGAGCATCCCACGGCCAAGAGGTTCGGGACGACGACGACGGCGACGACGACGACGACGACGAAGGGCGCGTGCCGTTCACGCTTGAACCTCCTTCTCCTCCTCCTTCTCCTCCTTCTCCTTCTTTTTCTCTTCCTCTTCCTCCTCTTCCTCCTCCTCCTTCTTCTAAGAAAATCTCCTTATGGAGCATGATCCGTGTGCGGGGTGTAGAGGGATTGGCGGGAGGACGCGTGCGAACCCGTCCACTGGGGTCGCAGGTGGAGCTCCCTCAAGGGCACGATTCGTGCACGGTGTGCGCCGAAATCCCACCAGCCCTCTGGGCGACAGGTGGTCTAACGATGTCTTTCTTTCCTCTTCCACATTCCCTTCTTCCCCTTCGGGGAAGGGTTTATCACTGTTCCCTATCAATATACACCTCCTCCCCCAGGCGACCGGCTGCCAACCAGGAACCATGAGGACACCATGCGGGCTCCCCCCCACCATCCCTGTCAAAAACAATACACAGCGCACTCAGCCTGCATTTTTGGAGCATGCGCCAACCCGACCCGATGCGGCCCCCCACACTATCCCTGTCAAATTATCCTGGCAAAAGACCCAACCGTATGCAGGTGTGGGTGCCGCTTTCGGTGGAGCTCCCTCTGGGGCCACGAAACGCGTGAAGGACGTGCCGTAATGGGTGGGGGAGACGCATGCGGGCGGTGCCACTGGGGCCTTCGGTGGGGCCCCCTATGGGCCACGAAACGCTGTCCTGGGTGTGGTCACCCCCACTGGTGAGGCCACAGGTGGAGCTCCCTATGGGGCCACGAAGCGCTGTACTGGGCGTGGCGGACGCATGTGGTCACCCCCACTGGGGCCGCAGAGAGAGTTCCCTATGGGGCCACGAAACGCTGTACTGGGTGTGGCGGACGCATGTGGCCACCCCCACTGGGGCCTTGCGTGAAGCTCCCTATGGGGCCACAAAGCGCTGCAATGGGTGAGGCAAACGCATGTGGCCACCCCCACTGGGGCCTTAGGTGGAGCTCCTTTGGGGGCCACGAAGCGCTGTACTGGGTGTGGCGGACGCATGTGGCCACCCCCACTGGGGCCTCCCCCACTGGGGCCGCAGGTGGAGCTCCCTGTGGGGCCACGAAACGCTGTACTGGGTGTGGACGACGCATGTGGCCACCCCCACTGGGGCCTTAGGCGGAGCTCCCTCTAGGGCCATGAAACGCTGTACTGGATGTGGCGGACGCACGTGGCCACCCCCACTGGGGCCGCAGGTGCAGCTCCCTATGGGGCCACGAAACGTTGCACTGGGTGTGGCGGACGCATGTGGCCAACCCCTCTGGTCCCGCAGGTGCAGCTCCCTATGGGGCCACGAAACGCTGCACTGGGTGTGGCGGACGCATGTGGCCATCCCCACTGGGACCTTAGGTGCTCCCCCCACTGGGGCCTTGCGTGGAGCTCCCTATAGGGCCACGAAACGCTGTACTGGTTGTGGCGGACGCATGTGGCCACCCCCAATGGGGGGGGCCTTAGGTGGAGCTCCCTATGGGGCCACGAAACGCTGTACCGGGTGTGACGGACGCATGTGGCCACCCCCACTGGGGGGGGAGGGGGCAGCGGGAGGAGGAGACGCGGGGACCGTCTCTTCCAAACGAGGACCCAACACCACAGGATGGTTGGGAGAAAACATACAAAAGACACTGTGGGGCAAAGTCGTGAGTCATGTTCGTGAGGCCCGCGAGCACTTTGCTTTGTTTTTGACAGGGACGGCGGGAGTGTCGGCGTATTGCCCGCCGCGGGCATGGCGACCATCCCAAACAAATATGACAATACAATATGCACTTCGAGGTTAATGTGCTGTCACGTGCGCAGGCGCACCTGACACACGCTGCGCGTGCCCCGAACGTGGCGCACCTGGCGCGGCTAGAGTATTCGGCACACCTGGCGCACGCGGAGCACATGGCTCATCGGGCGTACCTGGCGTGCCTGACACGCTCGGGCCCCAGAGGTGCCTGGCGCACCTGGCGCGCCTGGCACGCGTGGCGCACCTCGCCCCACCGTCGCGCACAGTTTGGCTTCCCAGTAGTTACCCAACCAAAGACGACCGCTGAACATGCTGAGGCTCGGGTGTTGCCTATGTCTTGTGAGGGCAGGTGGGAGTGAGCTAGACGGCTCTCTACCCAGGGGTTTTCTTGAAGACTGTTCCTTATTGGTATACACCCCCTCCCCCACCCGGCCGGCGGCCAACCCAGAACCATGCCGACCCCATGCGGGCCCGTCCCCCACCATCCCTGTCCAAAAAATACGAACCTCATTCTGCCTCCACATTGGGAGCATGCGCGGCCAACCCGATGCGGCCCCCCCCACCATCCCTGTCAAAAAACAACGCAAAGTACAATTTGTGGCAAGGCCTTAAGTCATGTTCGTGAGGCCCGCGAGCACTTTGTATTGTGTTTGACAGGGACGGCGGAGGTGCCAGCATATTCCCTGCTGTGCGCAGGGCTACCATCCCTGACAAAATTATCCTGGCGAAGGACCCAACCATATGCAAACGTGAATACCGCAGGGCAGGTGGGACGAAGCAAGAGGAATTCTCTATGGGGCCACGAACTGTGTGAGGGCTGCGCCAAAACAAGGCGGGGCCGCCATGCGAACCCGGCCACCGGGGCCTTCGGTGGAGCCCCCTATGGGGCCACGAACCGTGTGAGGGGTGCGCCAAAATGGGGCGGGGCCGCCATGCGAACCCTGCCACTGGGGCTTTCGGTGGAGCTCCCTATGGGGCCACGAACCGTGTGAGGGGTGCGCCAAAATGAGGCGGAGCCGCCATGCGAACCCTGCCGCTGGGGCCCACGGTGGAGCTCCCTGTGGGGCCACGAACCGTGTGAGGGGTGCGCCAAAATGAGGCGGGGCCTCCATGCGAACCCTACCGCTGGGGCCTTCGGTGGAGCTCCCTATGGGGCCCCCTGGACCTGGACGGGGGGGTTCGCAAGGAGGTGGAGCGTCCAAGATGGCCAAAGATGGCTCCAGGAGGGCCTCAGAGAGCCCAAGATGGTCTCCAAGATCACTCAAGATGTTAACAAAATGCCTCCAAGAGGCTCCAAGAAGGTCACAAGACGGATCCAAGTGCTTTAGGCGACCCCTCAGGACATTCCCGAGAAGCCAAAGTCCTTCAAAAACCTTTGGAAAATCACTGACTGTTGCCTTCTCTTCTTTTCGCTTCCGATGCGCTTTAGAGTCCTCAAGATGGCCCTTAGATGGCCCAAGAGAGCCCCAAGAAGGGCCCAAGAGGCCCCCAAGACTGCCCCAAGAGCGCCCAAGATCACCCCAAGAGGGCCCCAAGAGCGCCCTAAGAGGCTATTTCAATGGCCCAGGAGGGGGGAGGCAAATCGAGGATCCCCCCCTCCCTTGATCGATGGTCCCCAGGAGGCGCTCCATAACTCCGAGAGAGGGCCCCAAGAGAGCCCCAAGAGCCCCGTGAGTGAGGGCCCCAAAGCGCCCCAAAAGAGCTTCAAGAGGGACCCCCCAAAGAGCCCCAAGAGAGCCCCAAGATGCCCCAAAAGAGCTCCAAGAGGACCCCAACATCCCCCAATACAGCCCCTAGCTCCGCGAAGGCCTCAGATGCTCCAATATAGCCTCCAAGATGGCTCAACACCCTCCTTCCTCTCCTCTCCTTGCACGCTCTGTTCCATCAGATGTGTCGCTTCGTCCCTTTTCCCGTCAGCCCTCATGGGCAGGGCTCCTGAATGGGCTGGTGCGGATTCGCGAAGCGTAGACTCTTTGCCTCGGGGCGCATGCGAACCCTGCCGCTGAGGCGGCAGGTGGAGCTCCCCAAGGGGCACGATCCGCGCGGGCTGTGCGCCGAAATGGGCGGGGGGGCGCACGTAAACCCATTCACTGGGGCCGCGGATGGAGGTCAATGGGGGGCCCGATCCGCGTGAAGGCGGCGCCGAAGTGGGCGAGGGAGGCCAGGCGAACCCTCCTCCCACGGGGGGCCGCAGGTAGCTTTGGCCAGATTTCGGCCCGCCGTTTGGCCGCATGGGCGTTTGCAACAGGCAGGGGGCGGCGGCGGTTGGCCGCAAGCGTCTTCGATGAATCATCGTCAATGTTCCCTCCCGCTTGGGCGCGGCCTGGCCGATCCCTTCCGTGACGAGCCCCTTTCCGAGACGAGCGCCTGCCGTGACGAGCCCCTCGTGGAGGCTCCCCTCTGCCTGCCCTGCCCTCGTCTTGGAGCGGAGGCCGTCACGGAAGGGGTCGGTTTGCCAGGGGTCGGCCAGGCCGCACCTGACAGTCCCTCCCTCCCTCCTCCTTCTCCTCCTCCTCCTGCTCCTCCTCCTCCATTCTCCTCCTCCTCCTCCTCCTCCTCCTCCTGCTCCTCCTCCTCCTCCTCCCTTCTCCTCCTCCTCCTCCTCATCATCATCATCATCATCCTCCTCCTCCATTCCTGTTCTTATAAATAGCTTCTCCCTGTCGCATCCCGAGGCCAGTTCTTAGGGCGGTCCAGGCGTTTCGCCTGAGACGGACTCACCACTTCTGACCCTGAAGCTTGAAAAGTGACAACAGCTTCACAGATTGAAGGCGGGTCGTTTTCAAAATGATGTTATCGTCTTAGCACCGCGCACATTCGTTGTCAAACAAAGTACAATAGTTTCAAGGATTGAAGGCGGCTCCTTTTCAAAATGTGGTTCTCGCCTTAGCGTCGCGCGCACTCGTTGTAAAAATTGCCAGACTTTCGCGGATTGATGGCGGTTCCTTTTCAAAATGTGGCTCTCGCCTTAGCGCCGCGCACATTCATGCTTAAGTTTGCCAGGGTTTCACGGATTCCCATGATCAACGTACCAGAAATACTGTTTGGGAAAGATTCAGGATTACGCGGGTGCAACAATTATGTTGATTCGCGGTGTTGAAGTCCCAGCAATGGCGGTCTGGCACGATTCCAGATCGTCAAGACGGAGCAGTCAGGTTGATCCGTGGAGTTGAAATCCCGGGAGCACTGTTTTGGCATGCTTCAGGCTCTTCAAACGGTTGTCTTCCAACGAGGCAATTCCCTCAATGGCAATGAACCGTTGTAGGGCCTACGAAGAGGGAGATTGGAGGGAGGGTTAATTCCAACATCGTTGATTATTTTTTGGGTTTACACTGGTCATCCTCCTCCTCCTCCTCCTCCTCCTCCTCCTCCTCCTCCTCATCCATTTCTTTCCCTTCTAAACAACTTCTCCCTGTTGCACCCCGAGGCTAACTTAGGGCGGTCCGGACGATTTCTCCTGAGACGGACTCAACATTTATGACCCTGAAGCTTGACAACAGCTTCGCAGATGGAGGGCGGGCCGTTTTCGAAATGTGACTCTCGCCTTAGCGCAGAGCACATTCACTTTAAACATGTGCAAGGGTTTCACGGATTGAGGGCGGTTCCTTTTCAAAATGTGACTCTCGCCTTAGCGCCACGCACATTCATTGCAAAAAAAACAAAAGTTTCACGGATTGAAAGAGGGTTCTTGTTCAAAATGTGGTTCTCGCTTTAGCGTTGCGTCCATCCGTTTTACAAGAGTTGCAATAGCTTCGCGGATTGAGGGCGGCTCCTTTTCAAAATGTGGCTCTCGCCTTAGCGCCGCTCACATTCGTTGAAAAATGCTTTTCACGGGCTCCCATGATCAGCGTACCAGAAAGAATGTTCTGGAAGGATTCAGGATTATGTTATGAGGGCGCAACAGTTGCATTGGCTCGCGGTGTGAAAGTCCCAAGAATGGCGTCGTGGCACTATTCAGGATCGTCAGAACGCAACAGTGAGGTTGGCGTTGGATTCCCGAGAACGATGTTTTGGCACGCATCAGATTTTTCAAACGGTTGTCTTTCAACGAGGCAGGCAGTTCCCCCAGTGGAAATGAGCCCTTGTAGGGGCTTATGAAGAGGGAGCTTGAAGGGAGGGTTTATTACAACATCGCTGATGACTCTTGGGTTTACACTGGTCCTCCTCCTCCGCCTCCTCCTCCGCCTGCCCTTCCCCCTCCCCCTCCTCCTCCCCCTCCTCCTCATCCTCCTCCTCCTCCTCCTCCTCCTCCTCCTCCTCCTCCCCCCCCCCTCCTCCCCCTCCTCCCTCCTCCTCCTCCTCCTCCTCCTCCTCCTCCTCCTCCTCCTCCTCCTCCTCCTCCTCCCTCCTCCTGCTCCTGCTCCTGCTCTCCTCCTCCTCCTCCTCCTCCTCCTCCCTCCTCCTCCTCCTCCTCCTCCTCCTCCTCCTCCTCCTCCTCCTCCTCCTCCTCCTCCTCCTCCTGCTCCTGCTCCTGCTCCTGCTCCTGCCCTGCTCCTCCCCTCCTCCTCCTCCTCCTCCTCCTCCTCCTCCTCCTCCTCCTCCTCCTCCACCTCCTCCTCCTCCTCCTCCTGGAGAGGCAGCGGACCAGACTCCCATCGCATCGACGACGGCGGAGGCGACAATCCTCTGGCCACGCGGCGCCGCGCGAAGGCCGCCGCACGGGCCCGCGCCGGCGGGCGCTCGGGCCGCACTCACGGCACCCTCCTGGCCTGGATCACGAACACGGGGTCGTCCATGCCGAGCCTTGTCGGGGAGCCTCCTCCTCCCTCCTCATGGCGTGCGCGCTTCCGCGCGCGCGCGGTGAGGGAGGAGACGACGACTACGACGATGACGACGACGACGACGACGACGACGACGACGACGTTGACGACGACGACGACGACGACGCCGACGCCGAGAACGACCAAGACGACGACGACGACGACGACGACGACGACGACGACGACGACGACGACGGCGACGACGACGGCCACCACCACGACGACGACGACCACGACCACGACCACGACGACGACGACGACGACGACGACGACGACGACGACGACGACGACGACGACGACCGGCTCGCGAGGGCCTCGCCAGGGGGCCGCCCAGGTCGAGGGCCTCCGGCGGCCCGAAGCCCCCAGCATAGTGTATGTAGCTTCCTGGGGGTCGTCGTCGTCGTCGTCGTCGTCGTCGTCGTCGTCGTCGTCGTCGCGGTCATAGTGGTGGTCGTCGTGGTCATCCCGGGGAAGGCGGGGATGGATTTAACGCGGTGCGCGAACCATGCTGTAATGAGCGCTGGTACGGTGGGGAGATGAGGGATGGGGGTGCGGGGAGGGAGGTAGAGAGGGAGAAGTGGGCGAGGAGGCGGAAGAAGGGAGGAGGGGGAGGAGGGGGACGGGAAAAGGGAGGAGGAGGAATGATCCTCAGGAATCAACAACTGCTCTACTCTTGCGTACCGCAAGCATGGTACACGACGTGGATGGGGGTGGGCGATGTTGACTATGGTTGCGCGGGGGTCTTGTTGGGAAGGATGTACCTACGGTTGGGGGTCAACCTTAAACCCTGGGCAGCAACCCTAGAACTGCACTATTTCAGTTTCGCACCTTACCTTGCCGAGGCGACACCCACCATTAAGAACGACGTAATTTACTATTCAGGCGCTGACTAGAGGAGGAGTTTCACGACTAAGATGAGTGTCGACCTCTACCTGGCGGGCGCCTACTCTCTTTCGTTTTCTTTTCCTGGACTCTGTTTCCCTCATCTTCCGCGGCGCCCGCCAGGTACAGTGCCCCGAGTCGGTTCTACCTCTCTCTCTCTCTCTCTCTCTTTGCGCACATGCAGGAACGCGACAGGCTAGCTCCTCACGTTAGTCTAAAATGAAAAGGAGGAGGAGGAGGAGGAGCAACAGCACCAGGAGGACGGGGGATGGAGGAGGAGGAGGAAGAGGAGGAGGAGGAGGAGGAAAAGAAGGAAAAGGAGGAGGAGGAGACAGAGGAGGACGAGGAGGGCCCCAAGAGTGGCCAGGGAGGCACAAGAGAACCAGTCAGGGCCCGAGGAACCATTCCCCACAAGACGGGCCCGAAGACGCCGAGCGTCCCCCAGGATGCCCTCAAGAGACCCCCAAGAAGCTCTCAGAGGCCCCCCAAAAGCACCCAGGAGCCCTGAAAAAGCTCCGAAAGGCAGCCCCCGGGGCCTCCATGAGGCATGCAGAAGCCCCCACAGCAGACGCGAAGGAAGAACGAGGCAAGCCAGAAACAACCACACGCAGGCAGCACGACAGGACGCGGCGAACACTGGACCGTCAAAACCCAGGACGCGCTCGTCAAAAAACGCAGGCAAACCCGAGTTCCGGCTCACTCGAGCCTTACGCTTTCCCGATCCAAACATAGGGGGCCACACGCGAACCCTACCCCTACCCCCCGAGGGGGAGGGTGGGGTTCATTTCGTTCGGGAGCTCCCGAGCGAAGTGAACCCCACCCTCCCCCTCAGAAATCGTGGGGGGTAGGGGTAGGGTTCGCGTGTGGCCCCCTAAAACATACACCCCCTCCCCCCACCCGACCAGCGACAAACCCGGAACAAAGCATGCCCCCCGCCATCCCTGCCAGAAAACGGTGCGGAGTGCGCAGTGCGACAGAATCCGGACCGTGCGCGGGCGCCCCGTGTGAGCACTCCGCAGTGGCTGCTGGCGGGGGCGGCTGCGGGGGGCCTCGCCCTGTCCGCGCCGCGCAGGCCTGCCATCCCTGTCAAGAGGGCAGGACACAGACGAGCGCGTTGCACTGCTCGCAAAAGTGACTGCTCGCAAATGGCCCGGATCCGCCGCAGGGGGTCTACGATGAGTTACGTCGAGGCAGACATACGTGTTCTTCGGAAGTTTGCAAGCAGGCACTCTGCGGGTAGTGGAACGCGCTCGGTGAGACAGGACAGGATGCAGCGCTGCGGTGGTCCCGCGCCCGTGCCCCTGGAGGGCAGCGGGGCTCGCTAGATGAAAAACGACATCGAAAATCTATATGCGTAGTGCTGTCGGGGCCGCCGGTCACGCGAACGCCCTCAGGTATCCAATCCGAACACGCAATGCGTAGCACACATTATGGCAAAAGCTGGTCCATGCGCGGGCGCCCCGCGATCATTTTGCATGTGTGCGGATAATGGAAAGAACCAAAAACTGGCTCCGCATTCTGTCCGGAGAAACGGCTCCAAAGAAAAGCGATGTGCGAATCGATGCCAGTGTTTCGGGCTCCGCCCTTCTCAATATGCTCGGCAATGCGCTTCCGACGGGGTTCGTGAACTCAGTGGGCCAAGGCTCGGATGTTGCCTGTGTTGGGAGAGCGGGTGGGAGTGAGCGACACGGCTTTCGGCTTCGCGTACCTTGATTACTGTTCCCTATTAATATACACCCCCTCCCCCAGGCGACTGGGAGCCAACCAGGGACAACGCGGGCACCCCCCCACCATCCCTTGTAAAGCATGCACAGCGAACCCGATGCGGCCTCCCCCCACCATCCCGGTCAAAAAACAATACAGAGTACACTTGGCGGCGGCGGCGGCGGCTGCGGCGGGGGCAGCGGTTGCGGCGGCTGCGGCGGTGGCGGCGGCGGCGGCGGCGGGGGCGGCGGCGGCGGCGGCGGCGGGCGGCGGCGGCGGCGGCGGCAGCGCGGCAGCGCGGCGACGGCGGCGGCGGGCGGCGGCGGCGGCGGAGGCGGCGGCGGACTCGCCCCCAGTAGCTGCCCATCCAAAGACGACTGCTGAATATGCTGCGGCTCGGGCCAGGCTCGGGTGCTACGTTAGTGTTGGGAGGGCGGGTGGGAGTGAGCGAGACGGCTTGCGGGCGGGTAGGGAGTCTTGACCCCTCCCCCTACCCCCTCCCCTTGGATCTGGGCGTCAGATGCCGCGATGAGTCAGTGCGTCCAAGATGGCATCAGATGGTCCCACATAGCCCAAGATGACTTCCAAGATGGCACACTAAAAGGTAATGGCATGCCGTCAAGATGCCCCAAGACAGCTCCGAGTTGTCAAGGAGCCTCCCAGGGGTACACCTCGGGAGACCAAAATCATTTGAAAATCTGCGGTGGTTGATTCCCTCGCTTCCATATATGAGGCAGTGCTCGATGTCGCCCGTCTGCAACCAAATCTGAACCGCCTTGGACGGGAAGCAGCGGTTGCTCGTGGAGAGGATGACAAGGCCACCCGGCTTGAGGACCCTCGAGACCTCTTGCATGACCTCGAGAGGCTTGTTCAGGTCCGCCCCAGTCACTTGATGACCCTCGCCAGTTGGGTCACACTACCACACCTCACCTCATCCCTCAGTCCACAGACGATGCAGAAGAACCAACGCAGTCGTGAGGCAGGCCCAAGCCACAGGCCAGGACGATTGCCCCCGTCTACCATCATCACGACTCGCCTGGACCCACGGGTCTGCTGTGTCTTTCCCCCCTCACTTGGCCTTCGCAGTGTCGCCAGAACAAGGCCACTGGCTGGGACGGCGACGGCCTCTTCAATAATCAAACGATACCGTGCACGTAACAATGTCAAACGATTCGGTGTCGTAGGGCAACTCCGGGACAACGTTCAGGTTGCGCACGGTGTAATGCTTCGAGCCCCGCTGTGGGCACCCTGGGCACAGGACGCAGATTCATATCATGGACATGGCCATAATCGCCCTTTTCGTCGTCGTCGCCGTCGTGACTCCAATCATCATCACAAGAGTCATTCCATAATCATCACAGTCGCCTGACAGCAGCAGGCATGTGCCGTGCAGAAGGAGGTCATGCAGTGCGGCGTCAGCCTCAAGACTCGTCGGCCTGCTTGTTGTTCTGCAGCTCGTACTCGTTCATCCCTGTGATGGACACATGGATCGGGGGACGCTGACCGACAGCCTCGCCGATCCTGTCTGGGCCCAACCTGGGCCCAGCATCGGTGTCTACGTCTCCCTGTCTTGGCCAGAGAGTCGTGGACAACGATCCTTGGCCCACGATTGCAAGAAGTTTTGTGTTGCATCCGAAACTTTCCAAGGTCCGCGCGGACTTCTTCGATCGGCGCTGGACCCCCTCGCCGGCGCGCGGATTGCTCCAAGGGCTGCCCCGGATGCGCCGCCAAGGGGGGCCCAGCTTCAATACAAGAGATCCGAGCGGCTCGTTTAAAAATGCATGATTTCCCCATTCCTCTCATTCGAAAGTTGGGTCCGGCCATGATCGGAGAGGTGGTCAAATGGCCCCCGAGATGGGACCAGGTCTTCTCATCCGGGTAATGGCTGATCCAGCTGGAGCAGATGACCGCTGCCGCGCTGTGATAGCGGAGCCAGGCTCCTTTTACTCCTCCTCCCCCTCTCCTGCTCCTCCTCCCCATTTCCTCCTCCTCCTCCCTCCCTCCTTCCCTCCCCTCCGTCCTGGCAGGGCTTGCCATGAATGAAACAGGGGTTATCCGAAAGACGGGCCCGAGTTGCTTTCCCCAGAACTGGCTCTTCATCCCGAGCCGCTGTATGACTGAGAGCCCCTTTTCCCGAAGCCGTGCTCAGGAGGAGGAGGAGGAGGAGGAGAAGGAGGAGGACGAGGAGGAGGACGAGGACGAGGACGAGGACGAGAACGAGGACGAGGAGGAGGAGGAGGAGGACGAGGACGAGGACGAGGAGGAGGAGGAGGAGGAGGAGGGGGGAGGAGGGCACTTCAGGGTCACCTGTCTAAGGAATTGGATGGGTGTGCCGAGTTGTGTTGGGCGCCCGTGGGCTGCTCGTGCTGGGCGGGTGCGCCGAGGCTTCCCCTGGTGCTCGCCCCGTGGCCGCCTCGTGGGCGTCTCGCGGGCGCCTCCTGCGCTGGGCGGGCGGGCCGAGGCTTCGCACTGTGCGCCCCTGGCCTCCCGTGTGCGCCTCGCGGGCGCGGCATGCATTACCATATAGTTGACACCACGTAGCTTGGACCACACAGCTTTACACGGCACAGCGTACACCACACAGCCTGCGCCACATAGATTGCACCGCGCAGTCTACAACAACTAGCGGAACTAGACCACACAGATTGCACCATCTAGCTTATAGCACGTAGCTTGCACCACATAACTTACACCGCATAGCTTGCACCAAGTAGAGAACGGTTTCTTATTTGGCGTTTCGACTTTGGGCGGAAGGGGGGGGATGGGGGGGGGTCTGGCTCGGGAACTCTGCTTAATGCGACTGTTTGCAGCAGTGCGTCCTGTGGGCAAGACTCCACCTGCTCGAGAGGGGCGCCAAAAACAGCCAAGACCTACTCCACGGGGAGGGGGCGAGGGCCCGCGCCGATCGGCAAAACAATGAATAAGAAAACGACGACATGGCTGGCCATGACTTACTGTTTGGGGTCCACGCTGGCATACATTTCAACCATTCCCGAGAACGCCGATGACCAAGGCCCCCCGCTGCCCCTCCCCCCCCCGCCGTAACGTAATGTTTTGCCTCAGCGCCGTCTCGGAATTGATGGGGGTGTAACGAATCCTCAGACAGCGCTGGCCCCCTCTCCCCCCTCCCCCCCCTTCTGGGGACGCCCGCGATCGCCGAAACGAAAAGCTGACCGAACACGGCCAGAAACCTCACGACCCCGCTCCCTCTGGGTTCACGGGGGCGGGCGTGCGCGACAGCTCGGCCGGCATCCAAAATCCTGGCGCCCGGGTACTTGGAGAATGTGCTCGCGTAGTGATCTCGGAGGGCCGAAATGAAGCTGTCGGAGACGTGTGGCGGCAGGCAGAGGGGGGTGTGGCGAGGGGACGTCTACTTCGAGGCCTCGCAGATGGGGTCCATGTAGATAGGGGTCAGAGGATCTCGCCGCATCGCCGATCCATCAGCGATGCATCGCCGATGTGTCGGCGATGCACTGGCGACGTCGGCGATGCATCGGCGAAGTCGCTAGAGTTGTCGATAACAACCTCGATGTCGGCGATGCTATGACACGATCGCACTCTTTCCTTCTCCGCGCGTCTGGCGAAGACGTATATCAACTCGACAAGAGTTAAACAATACCACCAGCAATATATCTTGATATCACGTAGTGAAAGATGAGGTAGTATACTGATGCTTATGATATTGGTACTACCTGCAGTAATTAGAGTTATGCTATCAACTGCGCAGCTTGAGCCGTATCGGCTACGTGACGCTGCACATGCCTCTGAGCTCGACTCTACTACGTTCACTGCTCTATCAAGTCGGCTCTGGTCGCAAAGGTCTCTGACCGCCGAACATGCGGATTAACGTCGGGCTGCCACCTCCAATGGCTGACGGGTGCACATCAACAGTGTGTACAGCAAACGTCGAACTCCAGAGGGCACTGCGATCCTCAGGTCGCAGCTCGATACACTAACCGCGGAAGCAACTTCCGCCGATCAAGCACAGGTGGCTCTAGGCCATCGCGTATCTACTGCGCAGAGACATCCGCCTCCACCGAAACCTGGCTCACGCCGGCAGATGTCTAGGTAGCTACAGCTTTCATCCGTTCTGAATGCAACGCCTTACTCGCATGAGTAAGTTTCCACCGACCTTTTCATCAGCTGGCGCAACGGATGCCAATCTAGCTTGCCTTTCGTCAAGCCGTCGACACACATATCTCTAGTGTCGACCCAGTAATATGGTTTCAGCACTCTTGTTCTTAAAAGCTCGCGGATATATGCTAGGTGAAAGAACGTGCCTTTATCCGCGGGAAGCTTTAAATGATCTGCCTCTAGATAGCTAAACAAAGATCCTGAATCAGTGAAAGCCTCACCGTTCAGCACAAATTCACCTGACTGCCTAATGGCCTTCATATTCTCGGCTGACTGTGGTCGTAGACGAACCTCTTCAAACAAAGACATTCTAATCACCAACATATCTAACATATCGCACTGATTATGAATCTCAGCGCTCCAGACACCTCGGCAAACATGGTTCTGCTTGCCTCCGGCAAACGACAACATCTGAATCGCATACGAGCTGGACTCCTGGTTAAAATGAGCAAGCGCTATTATAGATCCTCGCATAACTAAAAGGTCTACGGCGGCCTCAGCGTTAGCTGGCGCTTGATATGCGCTATCTCCAACAGCGATCAAAGAGACTGGCATACTGATCGCACGATATTCCAGACCATGTGGATTCTGCTTCACGTACCTGCACAAACGGTTAATGCGCTTGAGATCCACGATGGTCGGCTTCTTGGCGATTCGCTGCAAAGAACTCACCTATATGATAATATCCACTCTTGTTTGAATCAACCATGCCAGTGCTCCCAAGAGAGTCAAGAAACATGCACTCAACTCCTCCGTTAGCGGCTGATCATCTTTATACTCGTGAAATCTGCTCGGCGCCAACGGCTTGATGGATGCGGCATAATCGAACTGATCCAACATGATACATTTGCCGTTTTCCAAAACTCTATGTCTGATGCCTGTGTGAATAAAGACTCCTCGATATTCAGCTTGACGTCACTGCCGAAGTGCTTCTGCAACATCTTGTGAAACTGAATCAAAGTCGGTCGTTCACCTGCGGCTTTATAGCCATCCATGCGGGTGCTCACCATCAAAAATCAGCTTACCGCTCTCGAACTTGAGATATATCTTAGGATCTGAAATTGTCGGCTTGATGTTTTCTTGTTTGAGCACCTTGTCGGCCTTCATCGTGAACAAGTTTGGCGCGTCAATCAGACCAAAACCTCCTCTCAGCATCTCCAAGCACTCCGTGGCATCGTTGAAATTCTCGAAACCCTTGATGGACCTCAATATTGCACTGCCGGCGGGTTCAATTCCTCCACGTCCGCGAGGCAATACCATCGATACCTGACGTTTAGGTCCACCACGTATCTGTTGCACTTCCTCGAATGTCAGCCCCTTCAAGAACGCCTGCGATATATCAAGCGATGCTATCGGCCATGCCGACTGCACTGCAGTAGCCACCACGGCCCGCTGCCCCCACGAACTGGCTGTTCCACTGAACTTGTCCAGGTGGCCTCGCTCCATGTCCTTGAATCCGTGAACTGTCAATCTGCACTTCATGAGGCGCGTGCCGTCATTCTGCAATTTCCACGTGGATACGTATCGAGACGTTAATAAGTTCCATGCGTCCTTCTTGGCCTGGCGTCGCATATAAGAATTATCATTCCATCTGAGAAGTTCTGCCAACACTGCTGCTTTCGCCAGCTCTGGATGCTTGCGCAAATCCTCATCCGATACTGCCATGTTAGACTGCGTCTTGTTAGTCTCGATCAGGGCCCTCTTGATCTTGGCCTTGCCCACGTGTAAGACACACACATCACCATCTTGCCACGCTGCATCTTCTGGAAGATATCCGCTGAGATAAGCCAAGCCAACTGGCAACTGAATATCTGCGGGCTCCTGCATTATCATCTTCACTACCTCTCGATTGTCAGGCGCGAGCTTGGTGGCAAAAAACTTAACGTCCTTGTCGTACTCGCCTAGCATCCGGATATCGTCATCATGGCAAAGCTGATATCTGGGATGTACCTCTGCATATGCGTGAAGGTACTCATATCCCAACAGCGCGCCTTCCGTGTCATACTCGGTCTCTGGCGGCGTGGATGAATACAGCACTGCGCTCCACTCGTCCTCCTCGGCGGTCCTCGTCAAGTGCGGATCCTCTGCTTCCAACTCCTGCTGCCACGCCAACCAGAACTCCTGATCTAGATCTCCCAGCTCATCGTCTCTGGCAACTTCTGGCGCTTCACCAACACCCCGATCTGAGGCGTCGCTCATCGCGATCGGCGATAGCACCACCAGGGAATTATTGCGCCTCTCCGTATGCACTCCGCCTAGCTGTGGTACTCCGGGCTCTTCTCGCTGCGCCGTCTCCACCACACCTCCTCCATACAAACAGAACTGCACCAGAAACGTCTGCCTCCAGTTACCTTGATCTCCCAGGAGCACCTCCACATTCACACTCTGTCCTCCATTAATGACGATGTATCGGTAGTCCAACTCGTCGGCCTGCGACCAAAACACAATCACACTTCCTAAGGCACCCTCACTCAATGAGGTTAGCCTTGACACTCCCTCGGCGCACACACCTGCCAGGCGAATTCTGCATCTTCATCAAGTTGTGCGCGACATCCAGTATGGCATAGAACACCATTCCGTGCTTCATCGCATCTGCCGTCAGCTGCCATCCCGCTGCCGTCCGCACCCAGCCAAGAATAGCTGCCTGCTTCCTCAGCGTGCCGGTGAAGTTCGCCACGCACTTCCAGGCCTTGAGCACGTCATTGTTCTGGACCTGGTTGGTACACACGTCCAGAAACAGCACGAGATATACCATGGCTCTTCGCAGACTCTCTACAGGAACAGTGATATGCCTGCCTTGCCATCGCACCGTCACCTTGCCGCGCTCTAGCTCCGTCAAATCCGTGACTGTTGCTGGTCCTACCCAGCCCGGCAGATCCTTCTGCTGAGACTTCCTGAATATCTCCACTTGGTCACCGTTGCTCAAGTCCAGCTGCTCGCCGGCGAGGGGCGTCCTCGACTTGTCCGCCAACCTCAGGCGATGCTCAGCCAACGCCGATATCGCGCTTCCGACGGATATTTCTCGAAGCCGATGTACATGACGTAAACCGCCCATGCCATTCTCATCCTGCATCCTGGCTTCGCCCACGATATCCTCGATCTGCGGTATAAGCCTCGGCGTTCTTCCATATAATGACTGATAGGGTGTGCCCTGACCAGTGGATAGCAAAGCACTCTTAGCCAGCACTGACTCCGATAGGGTCTCGACAAACGTCACCACGATGTTGTCTGCCTGAAGCTGCGACTGGGTACGATGCAACTGCTGCCTCAGAACTTCGCGATGTCTCTCTGCTATCCAAGCCTTCTTGTCCTTGGGATTCACCACCAACTCCATGTGCCATCTCGTAGCCCACGTCTTGGCCCCATCACTTCCCATGGCTCCTTCTCCATCCCATATCATCAGTTCTGGAGGGCCAAATACTCTGATCCACCTCGAAACTATTGTTGCCAAGACCGCGTGCGTTTCCTCATCGGCGACTTCCTCGGCGACCGTCCATTTGATGCACTCGCATATCAAATGAAAAATAATGTAACTTCTGATTTCTGGTCCCGTCTCGTCTGAATAAAACATGAGATCTCCTTGAACTGTCTGATTGAACCTCATGCTGATCCTCACTGCTGTCCTGACATGCGGTGCTCCTCTTGCCCACGTCCTGCATATCCTGCACGTGTCCACCACTTCTGCGATCAGCTTCATCACCTCCTGCGGTACTCCCACCAGGGATAATAATCTGGTCATCTGAGCTATCGTCGCATGATACCATCTCACATGCAGTCGACGTAGGGCCTTCTTATTTGTGAGCAAGTCAGCGTCGTGAAGCAAACGCACCACATGTCTGAAATCAGAATTGCTCCAAGCATCTTGGTCTTCGTCGCCTTGAGGTACTAGCTGCTGATATCGTTGATCTCGAGATCGCGTGTCTCGTCCGTGTTGCACTCGTCGCCTGGCCACTCGACCCTCAGGATGTGGTGCTGGAGGCGCCGGCACCATCGCGCCTGCCTCTGGGTCGACCGTCTGATCTCCGAAAAGTCGACGACGAGCTTCGCCAGCCCGCACCTCATCAGCCTCTGGACCTGCCGCTGAGCCGCCGGCAGCGCCAGCAGCTTCGGCTCGAGGTGCGGCAGCATCTGCACTCTCTGCTTCGACCTCGCCGTCTTCTAGCACCACTGCCGCAGGGTCGTCGAACTCCTTCCAGTCGGCTGGTACAGCTACTCTCCGCTGCGCCTCTGCTGCTGCAACCTCCGCTGGAGCAGCTGCTGACGCAGAGGAGCCTCCTTCCGACCTCATGCCAACCACGACTCCACCTGGCTCATCATCTCCCGCACGCACTGGCTCTCCATCTGGTCGAACATGCTGTGGTACACGAGCTCCTGCAGGTCGCCTAGCACCAGCACGAGCAGGACCGACACCTGCCCTCTACATACCCAGCTTGCAGAGCCGGTCGGGCTCGGTGGACGCCGTGTGCTCGGGATCCTCCTTCTTCTTTCCTGCCATGCATGCTGCGCACTTATATGGCACTGAAGCCACATGGGGATATCTGCAATCTCCTTCGACTCGATTGTGATCGGGATGCTCAGACGATCGGTGCTTCCTACATCCAGGGCGTACTCGGTCCAAATCTCGAGCATCTCCGCGATCATCTTCCAGGATGGGGTCGTGCTTCCTGGAGTCTTTTGCCTTCTGCCACGTTCGCTTGTGCAGCAGACGTGTCACTCCAAGCCCATCGCTCAGCTAGTCTCCATGGCCATACTTGAGATGCCGTCGCGTCAACTCCTCGTAGCATCGTATGCTTTCCATTGCAGGCTCCTGGAATATCTCCACATTTGATGCCGTCCACATAATAGATAAAATCGTAATCTGAAGCCCAGAGCGAGGAAGGCTTGTTGACATGACCCCCTTCTGCTGTCTTGGCCCCCATCTGGCACATGTGAAAGTTGCCAACCACGGTACGGGGATTATGTCGTACTTTCGGCCATGGGTCATAAACGTACATGTCGCTCGAAGTGGGCTGCTCGTTGAGCCAATCCAAGTCATCATCATACTGTGCAAGTGCCACCACCGCGCAGAAGGTCGAAAGCTTAAGAGCGCACTCTAAACTCTCTGCCCAAGTGGTTGGATACAACTGTCTGTTCATATAAGACCAACTGCCAAACGGCCCACAGATCGGATTCATGAGTGCGATACGCACCCGGCGAGCAGCTCGACATCGAAGAAACGCCTTCTGCTCGCTGATCTCCGTTAAGTCCGATCCTGTGCACAAATCGAAGTTCTTGCCCACTCTCACGCGACACTTTGCCAAAATAATTGAAGTCCGTGCCTGTCCGCCTGCAATCTCACAGACATCAAACTCCACGTCCGTCATCTTTGACTGAAAGATGTCCATGGCCACCATCGCATTGGATATCTTCGCAGACGGGGTCTCTCTCATCTCGCAGCGCGGTACTTCCTTCAGGCCGGCGAACCAATAAGGTTCAAAATGCACAGGGTACATGTCCTGAGTCAACTCCTCGCCACTCTCGTTATCCTCGCTGGCCTCACCGTCCCTGGAGAACCCCATGGTCATCATCATGTCCTTGCCCAGTCCGCTCCAATCTTGTCCACAATCATCATAATGCTTCTCGAACTGTCTTAGTCTCTTGGTTGACGCAGTTGCTGAACTCGTCGAACCCGTAGCTTTCTCTTTGGCTTTCTTCTGCTTTTGTCTCTCTTTCGAATCGGTCGGCACCGCGATGCTGATGTTCTCGTTCGTGGGCTGCTCCGTATACTCTAGCAAGTCGGCCCTGGTCGCGGTGAACATGCCGTTGTCGAGATATGCCTTCTGAATCAACTGAATAATTTTACCCACGATCGTACGATGATTTTCCAGTCGCGGCTCGGCCAGCTCGCCTGCATTGTCGAAAGAACATTTCATATCTACATCATGTCCGGCAGAGGACTCATGAAGAAATACCGTGCTGTCCATGTGCTTGGCGGCTACCAACTGCATACACATCCTCGAAGGCTTAGAAGTAGAAGGTGCCCTCACGTCCCGGGCACACACCTGATGATAAGAGACTTGCACCTGCTTCATATTCACAATTGACTGAATAGCTGCCATCTGCCACGTATTCGATCTTCTCGGCGCCATCAGCGCAAAATCCATATTGCGGCAACTGGTAAGATACGTCGTAAATATGTCCAGGATCTTCCGATCATTGCGCGTTCCCGAACTCGCGCTGCATCGCGGGAGCTCTGCAACGACCAAGAAAGAATCTCTCACAAAGGCATCGCGTGCTTCCAACCGCGAAGATTCCAGAAAAAAATACGGGATACTACTCGTAAGTGCGGATATCGTTCACTCTGCTGCTGCTGCAACTGCGCATCTTCACTTATCAACACCACATACTTGGAGCTAGACGACGCTCCCAAAACTCCTCCCTCCACCTTGTCCTCCTCGCCGGCAATCTGACACGCCGGCCCTGGGGTCGGCGGCGCTGCCTCCGGGCTGAGGCAGCCCGCCTCGGTTTGTCAGTCGGTAGAGGAAGACCAGCTCACCGACTTTGAACGACTCGTCGGTGTCCTGGTAGTTGGTGTTGATGCTGATCCTGATGCTGATCCTGCCGTCACCGTAATCACGTCACTGGCACCCTCGGTGGTCATCACCATGTTGCTTGTCTTGCCGTCCTGCTTACGCCTGAAACGACTGATAGGCATTTGCCAATGACCTGACTTAGACTTGTCCATCTGGAAATGGCGACTGCCCGGCGAAGGTTCGACCTCGACTCCGCCAGGACCCAAGAACCATATCTCGCCCGTCTTGCATCGAATAAGCGCGTGAGGCCAGGCACGCCAGAGTTCTCTATGCACGGCGACCTGAACTCCTCCTCGTGGTATACGCCATCCGTGTCCACCATGCCCGTCGTCAGCTCCACCTCAAAGTTCGCCTGCTGTGCTCCGTTGCCGACGCCTGCAACATACCTGGGCTCGATCAACGCCTGCTGATCCACCTTCTTGCCGAACTCCTGACACTTGACTGCCTGACGCCTGGCCCACTGATCACCACATAGTCCATCATGAGCTCCAGTATCTGGCATCAGGCCCACCTCGTCGTTCTGCAGAGCTAGGTCGCTGGCGAACACCTCGTACTCTTCCCCGGTGATCCCTGAAGGCCACCATGGTACAAAGAAAGAAGACGACGAGGCTCCTGAGGCGCGTCGCTTTGCCCGAGGGCGGCCATCTCCGTAATCAGGTTGCGTCGCTGCTGCGGTGCAACCGCCAGTGCAAACTGGCAGCCATGAGGCACGATAGCGTTGGATCCACTTCTGCTCGCAATCTCACGCAAAACCGATGCCAAGTTCTCCATCATTGATGATACCTGAGGCCTCTCGTGAACTTGCTCGGCTACGTTCTCCTGCGCGGCCCGCTCAAGTGAAGTGACCAGCGCACGACGCAGTGGACACTTGGGCGGATCTCCAACTGCCCCATTGTATACCAGACCAGCGCAATCCAAACAGAAATGAGCATGTCCACATGGCATGACCTTGGTGGTCACCTCGCGCTCCTAGCAAATAATGCAGTGCTCCTCGTTGGTCTCGCGCCGAGGTACGTTGCGCACTGGGCCGTCCATTGGCATGCGCACTGCTGCTTCCAAACGCAGATTGGCCACTTCCATTTGATTGGTAGCAATCGTGATCATGGCTTCTGCTGGTCCTCGCTGGCTCTCTGGGGAATGAAACACATCCTCGCGCGTGGCTGCCGGCGGCGTCGTATATCCTTGCTCTGCGGGCCGCCCCGCCGCGGCTGACATAGAAACCAACTGCTGTACCAATGATGATGGCAGAGCCGTTCTGCCTGAAGCCGTCGTCGATGATGATCCGTCACCCGTGTGCATCATATTTGGCATAGTCGATCCAATCATCGAAGGTACGCCCACCTGCGAAGATGATACTCCCCATGGAGCAGAGAAAAGTCCACCTCCCCAGTTCTGCACTAACTGACCACCTCCATGCATCATCGTGTTCATCATATTGGGCGGGGGTGTGAAAGCTGCTGCAATAGCCTGAGGAGGCAAGCCCTGCTGCATCTGCTGCGTGACCAACTGCTGCCTGGAAATCATCTGCATCTGATGCTGCTCGTACAGGGCTCGCTGCTGCGGGGGAAGTGCCTCTGGGTACGCCGCATATCGATCATCGAAGCCTCCGACAAGTTGATCATCGCGCCCCTCTTCGGGATCTGCTGCTGGCGCCGCGTCTTCAACAACCATCCACGAAGTAGCTGAGGTCGCACTCTGAACTTGATACTCTGCGTGCGTCTCCTCCGTCACGAAGAAGCGGGGAACAGAGGGCAACCCTGCCAAAGGCCCTTGAGCAAAGGCAGGAGCTGCCGCTGGCACCTGCGCTCCTCCATGCGTGTGCATGTGGCCCGGCGCCTGCTGGTCATTAGCGAATCCTTTTCCGTTGCCACCTTTGCCTTTTCCAGCTCCGTTCGGACAGCGTCTCCACAGATGTTGCGTCGATCCACATGTTGAACATGTCAGCGGCTGTCCATCTGTGCCAATAGGATTTCCCTTTCTGCCTGCCCCGCCCATGCCTGACTTGCCAACGAAGTCAACGTCGTCCTCGAAGTAGTGCCGTCGACGAACAGGCCCACGCATGCGCCGCGGTGCTTTCCCAACAAAGCGTCTCCACTTCTTGCGATAGCGCTTGTACTTTTGATAGTAATATTCGGAACGATCGTTATAAGACCATGCTGACATATCTGGCTCATCCTCTTCTCGTCCAAACAACACTGCATCAGCTTCGCCGTTGTCGCCCGAGGTGTCGCTATCGTCGTAGTAGCATTCGCCATCCATCTGAGTATGATAAGACAGGGCTGGAGCAAATGGTCCACCACCTTGCCGTGGCGGTGTGGCGTATCCCATATCTGCCGTCATGAATGTCGTGTCCTGGGTGTGCATCACAGAAGGGCCGTGCGTCGCTGGGTTCATAATGTTATGACTTCCGCTCTCAGCAAGGTGCCCAAACCTCTTGATATATGATAAGAACTGTCGATACTGCATGTCGTCCACTGGAAGTGTTCCCTGAAAAGGCGCGAGAACTTGCACCCAAGACTCGGCTGGAAGACGCAACGCCATCAACAACATCCAGGCCGCATGATGATGCTGTACTGCTCTGTTTGATCGCGTCCTCGCTCGCTGCAGCACAACCTCCCAGCGCGTGAGCAGAGTGTCTATGTTCTCGCTGGGCATCCTCGCAAATCCGTACAAGTAGGCCAAACTCCGAAGATTCGTCTCCTCCTCGAGCGGTAAGAACTGCCTGGCCAACGCTTGAAGGATGAAACCTGCTCCGCTCAATCGCTGCAGTCCTGCACCGTCGCCGAGATCCATATCTGCTCCATTGATCTTCGAGTGAAGAGGTAGTTCACGAATCCTATCTCTTGCAATACCGCCCAGCGACAGTTCCAACTGTGGTCCCTTCTTGTTCTCGTCCAAGTTCGTCGCGTTGCACCACGCCACCGCATCTGTCAACCAATTCCTGAAAGGATACTGCTGCTCCATCTCTGGTGCCCACGGTGGCGGGTTTGTCATACTTCCTCTCATCAGGTTCCAGTCTCTGGGTTCTGGTACGTGTTGTCCATATGGCCATGCTGTGCGTCCACGTCCTGCTCCTGCTCCACGGCCATCTCCGAAGGGCTGAAACTGTCCGACTGGAGACCTGAACATCTTGATGAAATATCGGGTTCTTCGTTGTCCGTGGAGCTGGCAATGCCAGCTCCGCTACCAGCTAGAGTTGTCGATAACAACCTCGATGTCGGCGATGCTATGAGACGATCGCACTCTTTCCTTCTCCGCGCGTCTGGCGAAGACGTAGATCAACTCGACAAGAGTTAAACAATACCACCAGCAAGATATCTTGATATCACGTAGTGAAAGATGAGGTAGTGTATTGATGCTTATGATATTGGTATTACCTGCAGTAATTAGAGTTATGATATCAACTGCGCAGCTTGAGCCGTATCGGCTACGTGACGCTGCACATGCCTCTGAGCTCGACTCTACTACGTTCACTGCTCTATCAAATAAGTCGGCGTGGAGAAAATTGGGCCACACATCGAGCCGCATCGCCGATGCATGACCGATGCATCAGCGATGCGGCGCGATCCTCCAACCCCATCAACTCCGACCCCATCTAGGAGGCCTAGACTACTCCTCCTTTCCTCCACCACCTTGCATTCCTTCGTCGTCACGACTGGACGCGGCTGGAAAAAAACTGGCCAGGGGAAACCCTGGCACGGGTCCGGGTACGGGTTTTTGAGCGGACTGTGGCCGACGGGGCGGTGGCCATCTGAGAGGGCAGGGAGGCTTCTTCGAAGGGCCGGGAGGCTTCCAGGAGAGCTTCCAGTGGGAGGCCTTCCAAGAAGCCGCCTTGTGGCCATCTTGGAGGCCAGCCGGGCCCATCTGTGGCTATTGTGGGAGCGTCGTGGGCCCTCTGGAGTCCCCCACGCCACCCTACGGGCGACACCCCTCGTCCCGCCACCCCGTGCGCGCCGCCGAGACGTGCTGGCAGAGGCGAGGCTGGACGTAGAACACCTCGTCCTCCGATTCGTCCTTGGAGGTGGGAGGTGGACGCCATAGAGGGCGGATTTCCTGGATAACCTTCCCTCTCCGCACTTGCGAAAAGATTGCTCATCGTAGAAGTTGTGATGCCCACCTCTTCGGGTACGTGTTGTGCCAGCCCCCCTAAGAAGAGAGGAGGGAGAACGACGAAACCGACGATGAAAGCGTCTTCGGCGCTGCGCACGGGTGTGAAGGGAGTTCCAGATTATGGCACGAGGGTCTAGGCATGCGTGCAAAGCGCATGTCGAACAGGCGCGGACATGTTCGCAATTGCACTCACAGTGCGCCTTGACCCCTTGAGCGCACAAGCAAAATTTAAAGAGAAATTGCGATCGGCATTGCAACCAGAATTGCTATCATAACCACTTCAAGACATGGCCCGAAGGTGGCCCAGCAATTCCGCTTGCAATTCCCCGAACGGGATGGGCCTGCAACGCCGCCAAAAAAGCACCGGCTCTGTTCCTCGGAGCACCCTCCGCACGCAGCCAGGAGGTCCATGGGGTGGCAAGAGGAGCGTGGGCAGGACATGGAGGGAACAGAAGTGAGCGAGGAAATGAAAGAAGGGGCAGACCGAGGGGAAAGGACCAAGCCACGTGCGCGTGCATCACACGCGGCAACCTGCTCGTACCAGAGAGCCCTCGAAGGAGCCCACACATCTGCAACGGCTGTGGAACCGCATTGATCCGCGATGGACCCCTGGGACCCCCGACGAGGCAGAAACGCCCGCCACGACGCTTTGTCCGCGCTCGGATGCGAGGAGTGCTTCTCCAAAGCCTCGGCGAGCCCCCAGGGGATCGTCCCAGCACCACTGCCAGCCAGGACTGACGGACGCTGCGACCCCGTGGAGGAACAAAGCCGGGAGGACGAAGGGGCAACAGCCAGTCAAATGTGGCGCCTTGGGCGCGCACTGGCACCGTCGAGCCTGCCTGGACACCAAGACACTGAGGCACTTTTTAACTATCACACACCAGGGCTGGACCTAAACGCTGTTCTTCGTTCTGCTCCCGTTCTGTGCTCCGTTCTGCTCGACCTGCTTTCCTGTACCTCCCTGCCAAAACGAGAAACAAAACACAGCGGAAGTCCTGCAAAACAGCGTTTAGGTCCAGCCCTGCACACTCTTTTGCGTCGGCGGCGGCGGCAGCTGGGCAGAGGGTGACTGCTCCGGCGATAGGGCATCACTGGGGCACGCTAGAAGCAATTCGGCCGCGGTGCACGCAAGGAGACAGCACACACACACACACACACACACACACATCCACACACACACACACATCCACACACACTTTTACAGGCCAGCGGGCGCAAGCGAGCCGAGGCAAATGCAGGCGCCGCTCGGGCTGCGGGGCGGGGCGCGCCGGAGGCGAATGGGGGCATGGCGGAATGCGGGGGGAGAGAGGGAAGGAGAAGACAGGACCGCTCAGAGCAAGCAGACCGTCGCGGGGTTGCAGACGAGTTGCACACACGCACACAAAATGCATCGACGAGCGACGCGCCCCCGAAGCGAGCGGCGACGACTGATGAACGGCGACAAACGACGACGCACGACGACAACAACGACGACGAACAATGACGACGACGACGACGACGACGACGAACGACGACGACGACGACGACGATGATGACGATTGGCGACGACGACGACGGACGACCAACCTCGAACAGCGGACGACGAACGCCGAGACGTCGAGATATCGAAAAGGCAGGGGGTAGGTCAGGCTCCTGACGCCGGAAGTCCTCGGGGGTGTAGGGCCACTCAGACGGCCACTGCACCTCTCGCGGCAGCGGGCGCGGTCTTCCCAGGCCGTCGACAGAACCCACACGCCGCAAGCAGCCCAGAAGGGCACGTCGATGCAGCAACGACACGGAAACCGACCGAACCGAACTGAGCGAAGGCAACCGACTGCGACGCAGCCGAACCGATAGAACCTCGGACACCCTTGTCCTCACTCATCCTCCTCCTCCCCCTCCTCCTCCTCCTCCTCCTCCTGCTTCCTACCTCATACCATTCCTCCTCCTCCTCCTCATCATCATCGTCATCGTCATCATCATCATCATCATCCTCACCATCATCACCATCACCATCATCATCATCATCATCATCATCAACAACATCATCAGCAGCATCATCATCATATTGTTTCTCCTCCTCCTCATCATCAGCGTCATCATCGTCATCATCATCACCATGATCATCATCATGATCTTCCTCGGTATCACAATCATCACCATCAGCATCATGATCATGATCACAATCATACTTATGATGCTGATAGTCCCACTATTACCATCATCATCAGCATCATCAGCAAGATCAGCATCAGTATCATCATCAGCAGCATCATCATCGTCATCATCGTCATCATCATCATCATCGTCCACGTCGGCATCATCAGCAGCAGTATCATCATCACAGCCATCATCATCGTCATCATCATCATCAGAATTATCATCATAATTATCATTATCATCGACATCATCGCCACCACCATCACAACTACCATCGGCATCACCAGCAGCAGCAGCAGCAGAAGCAGCAGCATCATACGTCATCATCATCAGAAGCATCAGCATCGTCGTCGCCATCATCATCATCATCATCATCATCATGATCATCATCATTGCCACCACCACCACCATCATCATCATCATCATCATCATCATCATCATCGTCATCATCATCATCATCATCGCCACCATCAGAGTCATGGTGATGATCATCATTATCATCATCATTACCATCATGATTATCATCATCAGCAGCATCAGCATCATCAACGCCAGTATTAAGATCGTCAGCACCACCCTCATCATCACCATCACTACCACCACCACCGTCATCTTCATCAGTAGCATAATCATCATCATCCTGGTCATTTAGTATCATCATCCGCATCGCCATCACCATACATCATCGTTATCATTCTCATCCTCGTCCTCATTCTCATCCTCATACTCATATTCAGCATCATCATCATCATCATCATCATCATCATCATCATCCGCATCACAATCATCACCATAAGTAGAATCCTCATCAGCAGCATCAACAAGAGCATGATCATCAGCGGCAGCATCATCATCGTCATCATCGTCATCATCATCATCCCCATCATCATCTTCATCGCCACCATTCTACTCATTGTCATCATCACTGTCATCATCATCAGCAGCAACACTATCATCATCGCCACCATCATCAGAATCATCGTCATGATCGAACTCAGCATCAACATCATCACAACCAACACTACTAACATCAGGAAAATCAGCATCACCATCACCATCGCGATCAGCCTCATCAACATTCGCATCATCATCATCATCATCATCATCATCATCATCATCATCATCATCGTCATCGTCATCGTCAGCATCATCATCGCCATCATCATCATCATCATCATCATCATCATCATCATCATCATCATCGTCAGCATCGTCATCCCCAGCATTATCAGCATCGCCACCATCCTACCCATTATCATCATCATCAGCAGCAGCAGCATCATCATAGTAAGCAGCACAGAAAATCCGGATCAGCTCCATAACCATCATAATAATTATCACAATCAGCAACATCACCGTCACCATCATAGCCAGTATCATCGCTATCAGCATCATCGTCGTCATCATCATCAGCAGCAGCAACATCATCATCATCATCGTCATCATCATCACCATAATCACACTCAGAATCATCATCCTCGTCACCATCACCATCATCGTCATCTTATTATCATCATGATTATCGGTATCATCATCATCATCATCATCATCATCATCGCCACCATCATCATCATCATAATCAGCATCGCCGGTATAAACATCAATACCACCATCATTACCAACACCACCACGACCATCGTCTTCATCAGCAGCCGCAGCTTAATCATCATCATCATTCTCATCCTCATCACCAGCATCCTCATCATCACTCTCATCATCATCATCATCATCCTTGTCGTCACCCTGATGATCGTTACCATACAGCATCAGCATCATAATCAGTATCACCACCACTAACATTACCATCAACAGAATCCTCGTCCACATCGTCATCACCATCATCGTCGTCATCACCATCATCGTCGTCATCATCATCATCATCGTCGTCGTCATCAGTATTATCATCATCGTCAGCAACCAGCATCATCGTTAACAGCATCATCATCATCATCATCATCAACATCCTCATCATCATGATCATCATCATCGCCACCATCATCATCTGTATCATCAGCATCATCATCATTAGCATCATCATTATCCAAACCATCATCATCATCATCATCATCAACAGCATCATCATCATCCTTCTTCCAATTATCATCATCCTCATCATCAGCTTGATCCTCATCAGTATCACCATCATCATCATCAGCATCATCGCCATCATCAACCCAACATCATCATCATCATCATCATCATCATCATCATCATCATCATCATCATCATCATCATCGTCAGCAGCATCATCATCACCATCACCATCATCAATTGCAGCAGCGGCGTCATCCTCGTTCCCATCATCATCCCCATAATCATCCTCGTCATCACGATCAGCATACATCATCATCAGCATCGTAATCATCATCAGCAGCAGCATGCGCATCAGCATCAGAGTCCTATGCATCGTCATCATCAGCATCATCACGATCGCCAGGTTCCTAATCATTATCATTATATGATATCATCGTCATCATCAGCATCATCCTCATCATCATCTGGGGCAGCATCATCACCCTCATCATCATCATCATCATCCTCAGAGTCATGATCCTCATCCGCACCAGCATCAGCACCATCATCGCCATCAACATCATCATCCCCATCAGCATCATCATAAGTTTCATCATCACTATCAAAATTAGCAGCATAGTCATCAGGATAATCGCCACCATCAACAACGCCATAATCAAAATCACCGCCATCAAACCCCTTACAATAGTCATCAGCAACGTCATCATTGATAATCATCATGACCATCATCCTCTCCATCATCATCAACAACACCATAATTGCCACAATCGTCATCGTCGTCATCAACAACATCGTCATCATCACCATCAACAACAACACAACCACCATCATGATCATCGTCACCGTCATCATCATCATCATCATCATCAGCATCAGCCTGATCACCAGCATAACCATCATCCCCCCAAAAAAACATGATCAGCATCAGCATCATCGCCATCACCATCATCACAATCGCCATCATCATTATGTGACATCATCGTCATCATCAGCATCATCCGCATCCTCATCATCATCTGGGGCAGCATCATCACCCTCATCATGATCTTCATCATCATCCTCAGAATCATGATCCTCAATCGCACCAGCATCAGCATGATCATCGTCATCAACATCATCATCCCCATCATCGTCATCATAATTTTCATCACCACTATCAAAATTAGCAGAATAGTCACCATGATCACCGCCGTCATCAACAACGCAATAATCAACATCACCACCATCAAATCCATTACAATTGTCCTCGGCAACACCATCATCGATGATCATCATGACCGTCATCATCCCCGTCATCGTCAACAACACCATAACTGCCACCATCGTCATCGTCGTCATCATCAACATCGTCATCACAATCAACAACAACACCACCATCATGAGCATCGGCATTGTCATCGTCATCATCATCAGCATCACCACCAGCATAACAACCATCCCCAAAAAATCAGAATCATCATCAGCACCATCGTCATCACCATCATCACCATCTTCATCATCATCACCATCATCATCATCATTATCACCATCATCGCCACCATCATAATATTACCATCATCGGTATGACCGTCAGCATCAGCATCATGCTCGTCACCCTCATCTTGGTTATCATCATCATTATCATCAGACTCATCATCATCACCGCCGTCAACATCATCATCAGCATCAGCATCGTCATCATCAACATCATCACAATCATCACCACCACCATCATCATCAGCAGCATCAGCAAGCATCTTCATCATCATCATCAGCATCATCATCATCGTCAGCAGCAGCAGCATCGTCATCCTAATCATCATCACCAGCATCAACATGGTCAGCATCGCCACTATCAGAATCATCACCGTCATCATCATCGTCATCATCATCATTTCAATCATCATCATCATCCTCACCATCATCACCATCACCATCACCATCATCATCATCATCATCATTAGCAGCATCATCCGCATAATCATCATCACAGCCATCATCGTCATCGTCAGCATCACCATCCCCATCATCACAACCACCACCATGGTCAGCAAAATTGGCAGCATCTTCATCATCATGAGCATCATCATCATCATTACCATCATCCGCATCATCATCGAGATGATCATCCTTATCAAAACCATCCGCATCAGCAGCATCATCCTCATCGTCCTTATCCTCATAATAATCATCAGCATAATCAGCATCACCACCTTTATCATCACCACCATCAGCCACATTGTCATCATCATCGCCACCAGCATCAGCAGGAGCAACACCATCATCAACAACACCACCACCATCAACAGCATCGTCATCATCACCACCATCATCACTACCACCATTAACATCATCAGCATCGTCAGCATATGCAGCAGCAGCATCATCCTCATCATCGTCATCACCATCCTCAACATCATCATCGTCATCTACATCATCACCTATCACCATCAACATCAATCATCACCGTCATCATTAACATCATCATCACCACCATCATAATAGTTACCATCATCATCAGCAGCATCATTACCCTCATCGTCGCCACCATTAGCATCGTCACCATCAAAGACATCATTCACATCATCGCAACGACCACCATTATCATCAGAATCATCATCATCATCATCATCATCATCATCAGCTGCAACATCATGCTAATCTTCGTCAGCATGATCCTCATCGACTTCATCATCATCCTCACCCTAATCATCTTCATCATCAATCGCATCATCGGCATCAGTATCGCCATCATCATCAGCACCACCATCATCATCAGCATTACCATCCTCATTACCATCAGCAGCATCATAATCATCATCATCATGATCATCATGATCTGCAGTAACAGTTGCCACATCATCAGTATCATCGACAGCAGCAGCAGGTTCATCACCGGCATCCTTCCTCTTGCACGTACGACTCTGGCGCGCGGCGCCGCGCGCGCCCCCTGGCCGCGGCGCCAGCACCTTCTGCAGCGCCTCGGGGGCGTTGGAGCCCACTACGAAGGACACCTGCGGAAACAGAGGGACCATTTGTCTGCAGCGGTACGCAGACGCGAATGCAGACGAAGAAGGAGAAGCGGCCACGGAGAGGGAAAGAAAGAGGGCACTCCCTGACAAGCAAGGAACCCAAAAACGAGCACAAGTTTTCGGAGGTCCGCGCGAACTGTTTGGGTCGGCGCTGGAAACCTCCTTCATTCCCACGGCGCGTGGAGCGCTCCAGGGGCGGCGCTAGGGGCGCCGTCGCAGGGGGCCCAACGCCGACCAGGAAATCTGCGCGGACCTGCGAAGTTCATGTGCACGCCGTTTGGATTCCTCGGGGGCGGTGCGCAACAATGGCACACACTGCACTCAAGAGTCTTGAGGGGCGGAGGCGATGCGGAGGCTCTCGCGTCCCGCCCAGAGCAGCCGCGCGGGCAGCGTGGGATGGCAGCACACTGCAGCAGGCGAGACGCGCAAAAGCAACAACAAGAGAGAAACGGGCGGGGCAATACGAAGATGGAAAAGACGCGAAAGGCCAGCTGCGCGACCCGTGCAAATTCGGTCGGCGGCGCAGAGGATCCGCAAGTTCGGAGGGCAGACGGAGGTGTCAATTGCGACCGAGCGTCGTCGAAGGCACAGTGTACAGACCGTGCACACTGTCAAATGCAGCGGTGGGTGGTGAGAAGGAAGAAGTGTAAATCCAAGCGAACCGTGCAGCGGCCATAAAACCGAGGAAGCAACTCAATTCGGCGACCCCTGCACACACACACAGGCACAACGTCCCTCCGCAGGCAAAGTGACATCACTGTCGCGCGAGCAATATGGAAGTGCGACCCAGCGAGCTACAAGCACACACAATGTGCTCTGCCAGTGACGTCACTGTCGCGACAATATACATCGGCCGCACACTGGCTAATTGCACCCAGCATCAAGGATGCAAAGCACGCTGGAGGCCTGGCCCGCCAAAGTGCACAAGGGCTCCCTGGCAAGAACCCCCCCAATCCTTCAGAGTCAGGGGGGAAGGGTTCAACACCTCCCCCTCCCTCGCCGCGTCGTCGTCCTTCGCCGGCGCCGGGCGTCGGTTGGGCGGGCGGACGGGGCACGTCGTCGTCGTCGCTTGCCGGCGACTCGGTCGGTCGGGCGGCTGGGCGGGACACGTTGTCGACGTCGTGGGCAGTCGGGCAGGCGGGCGGGACACGTCGTCGTCGTGATCGTCCCCGTCATCATTGTCGCCCTCCTCCTCATCCTCGTCATCGTCGTAGTCGTAGTCAGCGTTATCGTTGTTGTGGGCGAGTCCGTCGGTCGGACAAGTTGGCGGCTCGTCGTCGATGTCATCTTTGTTGAGTCGGGCGGGCGGGCGGCTAAACGTCGTCGTCGTCGTCACGGTCACCCTCGTGGTCCAGTGCTCGTCTTCGTCTTCGTCGTCTTCGGCGTCGTTTGCCTCGGCCCGGTGGGGGCGCTGGCGCGGGGGGGGAGTGAAACCACCCCCCCGACTTGCACTCTGGAAAGGGGGGGGGGGCAGGGGTTTCGAACACCCACCACCGCGCCCTTTTAAGGAGGTGGAGAGGGGTTCAAAACCTCTCCCTCACCTTGACTTCCTCCCAACATACTCAGACAACGCTCCGCAAATCCCAAACACGCATGCCTAGTTCTGACGATTCAAGTAAGCATCCGTGAGTCCAAGCGTTGATTGCGTATATATAAAAAACGTACATATGTATGTGTGTGCGCGTGTGCCCCCACATGTGCGTATGCAGATATACATACTAGAACCACGCTTAGGCTCCAGCAAGATCTAGTTGTACTCTAAAGTGTTCAGCACTGGAGGACATAGATTGTCACATGGGTCGTGCCCCTCAGGGAGCTCCACCTGCGGCCCCAGAGACAGGCTTGGCTAGCGCTCCCCAGCGGTGTTGGTTTATAGCGGTCCGACTGGGTGAGCAGGTGCACCAGGAAGCGTGCACAGGGAGATCCACCTGGGTCCCCAGAGACAAAGTTCTCATAGAGGCACGCCCCTCACGCGGATCGTGCCCCGCAAATAGCTGCTCTCGCGGCACGAGGGTAAAGCGTCATAGCGTCGCCCCGCTCACTTCGGCACACCTCTCACACGGATCGTGGCCCGCAAAGAGTTCCACGGACAGCCCCGCCGACAAGGTTCGCATCCCGCCCTCCCGTCTACGTCGGCACTCACACAGATCATGGCCCACAGGGATCTCCACCTACGACCCCAAACGCAAAGTTCGCACTGCGCCCCCCTTGGCCATTGCGGCACACCCCATGACGCGGATCGTGCCCACAAGGAGCGCCACCTGAAGGCCCAGAGACAAGGTTCGTTCGTACAGCGCTCTCCCGCCGATGCTGGGCACATTCGCATGGCGTACCCAGGCCCATTTCGGAACATGCCTCGCACGGGTCGTGCCTGGAGAAAGTCCACCTGTGGCCTCAGTGGGGGCGTTCGCGCGGGGGTTCCAAATTATGATTCGGCACACCCTTCACGCGGATCCTGCCCTACAAGGAATTCAGGAATGCAGCACACCGGTGAACGCGTGCTCCGCAGCAGCCATCTTTCCGCATGGCCCCTCGGCGCGCAGCGTATGAAGAGAGACCCGCGCCCTGTGCTACACATAGCTACATAGAGATGGGTCCGTCGCCAAACAAATTGCTTGCCTATCTATGGTCTTCGGCCCATACCGCTATTGTACCGTGGATACCTTGGATATCTCGACTTCGGGGTCTCTTGGCATGCTTCTCGGGCGCCTCTTGGAGCGAGTGTTGAATATTCTTGTGGCCTCGTGTGGCCCTTGGGGGCCCTTTGTGTGCCTGCTGCGGCCTCGGGGGCCCACTCTTGGCGGAAGACTCGAAATGTCAGTTGGAGTTCCCCCTCTTGGACTCCTCTTGGGGCCCTCTTGGGCCGTCTTGGGCGCCTTTTGGACCGTCTTCGGGCTCTCTTGGGCCGTCCTGGGGCTCTCTTCCAGAGGCCTCTTGGGGCGATCTGTGAGGCCTCTTGGGCCGTTTTGGACGCTGTTAAGACGCATGCTAAAAACGCACCGCCCCCCTAGGGGATGACACGGTTTGGGCCTCCTGGGGCCCTCTCGAGGCGCATCTCGGAGCATTCGACGTGTTCGGGGCCTCTTGAGCAGTCTTGAAACAATATTCGGGCGCCTTCGGCCTGGTCAGGCCGCTCTGGTCGTTTTTGGGTGGCCCCCAAGAGGCCCCGAAGAGGTCAAACATGTCGTGGGGGCAATTGAAGAGGGTGTCCCGGCCTGGGCCCCAGGCCCCCCGTACGCCAGCATATATGGTCCAGGGCTTGGGCCCCCCCCACCCCCCAATGCAGATGCCATTGGGCCCCTCCCCCCCGCGCGATGGTCCCCCCCGCCCGCCCCTGTGGGCGTGGCGTGGTGCTGCGCTGCGGTGCCCCCCTCCCCCCCCTGTGGATGTGGTGTGGTGCTGTGGTGGTTCAGAGGTGGGCGTGGCGTGATGCTGCGCTGCGGTGCCCCCCTCCCCCCCCTGTGGATGTGGTGTGGTGCTGTGGTGGTTCAGAGGTCGTCGTCGTCGTCGTCGTCCTCGTCGTCCTCGTCGTCCTCGTCGTCCTCGTCGTCGTCGTCGTCATCGTCGTCGTCGCCGTCGTCATCGTCGTCATCGTCGTCGCCGCCGCCGCCGGCGTCGTCGCCGCCGCAGCCGTCGTCGTCGTCGTGGTCGTCGCCGTCGTCGTAATCGTCGCCGTCGCCGTCGCCGTCGCCGTCGCCGTCGCCGTCGCCGTCGCCGTCGCCGTCGTCGTCGTCGTCGTCGTCGTCGTCGTCGTCGTCGTCGTCGTCGTCGTCGTCGTCGTCGTCCTCTGCTACCATACCATCTGGGGGGGGGGGCCGAGGAATCCTGGGACCATACCATCTGCGGGGGGGGAGGGGGGCCGTGGGCCCAGAGCCCGGGATCATATATGCAGGGCGTCCGGGGGCCCTCACCGAGCCTCGGCGTCCCTGCTTTTTTCCGATGCGAGCCAGGCGCAGAGACTTCGAAACACGTGCAAGGTCCTGAAGAACCTGCTTCCCCCCTTCTTCATCCTTCCTCCTCCTCCTCATCACCACAAACATTCACTCGGCGGTGCGATTCACTCACAGACAGCTCCACTGAAGTGGTGACCCGCACACGGTTCGAACTGGAAGTTACAGGTACCAATCACGCGGATTGAGCCGAGACTTACGGCCCCAGAGGAAGGCAGGGTTCACAAAGCGTCCCCCCGCCAATTTCGGAACGGCCCTCACGGATCGTGTCCCCCGTGAGTTTCACTCTCTGGTCCGAGGATAAAGTTTGCATGGCGTCCCTCCCCCCATGTCGGCACACCCTTCACACAGATCGTGCCTCAGAGGAATGCAGTTTCACGTGCGGCCCTGGTGTGAGCAGTCGCATAACGTCACGCCCACCCGTGTACGTTAATCGTCTCCTCACACGGATCATACCCAACTCGGAGCTCCACCGACAGCCTGGAGCCAAGGTTCGCATCCCGCGCCCCGCCAATGTCAGCACACCCCTTACCTGGATCATGAGGTCGGGGCGTCTTGAGTGCCTCTCGGCGCGCGGGCGGCGGCGGCGCTGGGTCCTGTCTGCCCCTCTCCATCCTTCTCCTCATCCTCCTCCTCCTCCTCCTCCTCCTCCTCCTAATGCTGCTCCTCATCCTCATCCTCCTCCTCATCCTCCTCCTCCGCCTCATCCTCCTCCTGCTCCTCCTCCTCCTCCTCTCCTCCCTTCCTCCCACTCCTCCTCCTCCTCCTCCTCCTCCTCCTCCTCCTCCTCCTCCTCCTCATCCTCCTCCTCCTCCCTCTCCTCCTCCTCCTCCTCCTCCTCCTCCTCCTCCTCCTCCTGCGCCTCCCCCTCCTCCTCCTCCTCCTCCTCCTCCTCCTCCTCCTCCTCCTGTTCCTCCCCCGTCCCCCTCTGTCCCCTACCTCCGACAACTTGAGATTTTCTAGTCTCGGGCTTGCCCCGTGGGGACGACGACGACGAGGATGACGACGATGATGACAAGGGGGAAGGAGAAGGAGTATGTGGAATTCCATGTTCGGGCTGTTTTGCGGAACATTGTAGCGTGTTGGGAGCCTTTGGGTTCCATCCTGGTTTTCTGGGGCCCCTTCGTCTTTCCTTGGGCCGTCCAGGAAGTATCGTTAGACAGCTCGGTACTGTCGTGGCTATCGCGAGGTGAGCGTGTTGGATCTTTGAGCCGTGGTGTTTCTCTCTTGAGGTTTGTCTCTGAGGACCCTCGCCTCGTGTGGCTCGCTTGGGGATGACCTGGGGCCAAATGTAAAAGGCATGAAAATACCGCCACCGTGCCTGGGTTGTGGATCAGAGGCCTCTTGGATGCATGCTCAGCTCTCTTAGGAAGCCTCTTTGGTGAGCGTCTTGGAAACAGTGGGCCTCTGAGGGGCCGTTTGGGGGCCTCTTGGAAGTTATTTTGGGCGTCCTGGGGGCATCCATCTTGGGGGGTTCTTGGGGGCCTGCTGGCGGTCTCGGGGGTCCCCTTGGGGCGGAGGGCTCGAAACGTGAGTTCGAATCATCCTTTTGGGGCCCCTCTAAATGCCATGTCGGGGCTCTCTTGGGCCGTCTTGGGCGCCTCGTGTGCCGTATTCAGGCTTCCTTGGGCAGCTTTGATGCCTCACCGGGGGCCGGGGCGATCTGAAAGAAGCAGTTGGGCCGTCTTGGACGCTGTGAAGACCAAAATGGTGAATGTGTTCCAAATGCACGTTTCGGCAGTGCGTGGGACGATTTCGGTGGGCCTCTTGGGGCCCTGTTGGGGGGCCTTTCGAAGCTCTGTCGGGGTCGTGAGCGGTCCTGGGGCGCCTTTGGGCTGCTTTTGGGTGCTCTTGGCAGCCTCTTGGGCAGTCTGGAAGCCATCGTGGGTGCTTTTGGAAGCGCCAAGGGCTGCCTCAAGCGGCCAGAGAGTGGCCCATGAGGCCCCAGGGGGTCCGAGGCCGTGGTTTCTGGCAATTTCCTCCCCTGGGTAGATGTGCATACATGACCAGTATACACACAAGCATACATACATACATGTACATAAACATATGCAGACACAGATAGATATACAGGTATGCATGCATAAACATGTACATACGCATATACATGCACACACACACAATTTCACCTATACCTACACACACATACACATGTATAGATTTATACATCGATTCATATGCATGTAAATAGGCATAGTTCTATGCACATGCATATACACAACATGTGCATAAACACATACACATAGATATACGTATGCAAATGCATATATATATATATATATATATATAGATACATACATACATACATACATGTATACACTTGCATGCACATAGACATATACCTATACATAGATCTGGACATCTACATGTACGTATACATGTACATAGACATCAACACATGCGTATAAATCTGCATATCCAGATACATATACATATACATAGACATAGACATATACGCAGTCGTATACATACACATACGCATACACCTACACATACACATATGTATGGAAAAAACATACACACCTTCATTCAGCTATACATAACCAATTCAGCTATACATAACCAATCACATATACATAACCCGGAGAAACAATTAAGGAACCCCCCGGCGTTATCACTAGCACCGCGCCGTAATTAAATAATTATTTGGGGGGTTTTCGCCGAGCGATATTATTAGCACCGCGCAAATGGAAGGAAAATAAATAATTCCAGCGCCCCGCCTCGGGTGGCATCCCAATTAAAATTGTAATGAGAATAAGAATACGAATACGAATACGAATGGTGCCAGAATAACGCTTCCGGGTGCCGGGTGCGTTATCCTTTCACCGGAGAGGGGGGGGGGGGGTTCCTTAATCGCTTACTCGGGTTATACCTACGCATGTAAAAAGACATACATAAATATACACATGCATAGACATCCACATAGACACATACATCTACATATACATAAGCATATACGTAGACATATACATATACATACACACATACGTATAAATATACATACACATAAACATATACCTATACATAGACATAGGCATAGACATAGACATAAATATATACATATACATACACCAGCACATACACATACACATAAGCATACATATACGTATATGCGTGTGCATGTACATATGCATGGAGGCGTGCATATGCACATACATGCGCATACGCATATACCTACACACATACGTATACGTATAAACATAAATATGCATACACGGTTACAAAAATATAAACTTATACACAGCCATATACGTTGACGCATACATACATGTATATATATGTACATGTACATAGAATATACATATACATATACATATGCATGGACATGTGTATAAATATTTATAGATATACATACATACATACTCGTGCATCTACACGTACATGTACATGTCTATAAATATATACATACCTGGAAGTACACACGTGCACGTACTTACATACATGTTTGCAAGCACATGCAGACACACATGCATACGTGCATACATACATTCATACAGACATACGTACAAATATGGATGCATGCAAGAATACATACATACATAGATACAAGCACACGTGCATACATACATGCATAATTTCAGCCATGACGACACACATACATACATGCATGCATACATACACACATAAACGCATACAGACATACATACATATAAATATGTACACATACATACATGCATACAGGCATACATGCATGCGTACATACATACATGCAAACAGACATGCGTACGTTCACACTTGCTTACGTCGATACATGCATGCAAACATATAGACATACATGATAACATACATGCATGCATACGAACATGTACCTATATGTGCATATACGTATATATAACTATGGATATGTATACATACATTCATACATACATGCATACATGCGTGCATAATAAAAGACATACATGAATGCATACATACATACCTACATACATACATACATACATACATACATACATGCATGCATGCATGCATGCATGCATACATGCATGCATGCATGCATGCATGCATGCATACAGACTTACCTACTTACCGATCTACCTACTTACCTACCTACCTACCTGCCGACCTGCCTAAATGCGTACATACACACATAACATACAAGCAGGCATACGTACATATAAATATGCATACATGCATGCATCCACACATACATACATACACACATACATGTGTATATCTATATATAAACATATTACACCACAGAGCATTCCCAATCCGTGGATGGTTTTCGCTGAAAAGATCGACTGGACACCCGGGAGCCCGGGAACCCCGAACCCACCGAAATCGGCCCGGAACCAATAACCAAAAACCCGGGAACCCGGAACCGGGAACCCGGGAACCCAGCCTGCTACCAAAATCGGCGGGAAACTTTCGCCAAATCTTTCAACTTCCGCTAGGACCCCTTCAGTGCAAGCACTGATTGGGGAATTATATATATATATATATATATATACATACATACGTACCGTACGTTCGCGGAGGACTCTCCAGAGCAACAATAAAATGCTGGAGAACTTCCTGCTCCGATGACGGACACGTTTTCAAGTTCCCAGAAGGCTTCGGCTTCTGTGAGCCTTTGGTGGGAGTCCTGGGGCCAGTTTCAAGCCCTGCGGGCCTTCTTTGCGGCCCTCTTGGCGTGGCCAGGGTCACTTGAAGAGGCGCCTGCCTCTTGGGCCGGTTTGGCGCCGCCTTGGGGCGTGTTGGGGCCCTCGTGCGCGCCTTGAGTGCCGTCTCCGAGCGTTGGGAAGCGGAGCAGGCGGCACGAGTGAAAAACCGAAAGGGAATCAAGGATGTTTGCCTATAGGGGCAGTTTATAGCCCTCTTGGGCCGTCTTGGATGCCTCGTCACCCGCATGGGAACGATGGTGGGCGCGCAGGGGCCGTTTTGCAGCCATCTGGGCCTTCTTGCGGACCCTTGTGGCATGTCTAAGCTCATTCAGGGAGCCGCCTGGAGCCCCGCTTGGGCGATTCTGGGCGCCTCGTTGGCCGTCTTGACGCCCGCTTGGGGTGTCTTGGACCCCGGTTGGGCGCCTCTTGTGCCGTCTCCGCGCATCGAACAGCGGAGCAGGCGACCACAAGAGAATCCTTGAGAATCCTATGGGCAATCATCGACTTTCGCCCCTGGAGCCACCTTGTGGCGTGGCCGGGCTCATTCGGGGCGCCGCCTGGAAACCTCTGGGGCGATTTGGGGCGCCGCTCGGGCCGTTTTGGCGCCTTTGTTGGGTGTCTTGGGGCCCTCTTTGGGCGCTTCCTGTGCCGTCTCCAGGCGTCGGGCAGCGGAGTAGGCGACCACACGAAAATCTTTGAAGATACATGGAGAAATCAATGATTTTCGCCCCTAGGACCTCTCTCGGGGATCAGCTGGACGCTCCCTTGGGCGTCTTGGAGGCCACGTGAGCCGTCTCGAAGCAATGGTCGGCGTGCTGGGAGAGCTGTGGTGCTTTTTGGTTCCTTTGAGGACCCCTTTTAGTGCCCTTTGGGACCCCTTGATGGCCCGCTTGTCGAGCGGAGGCCCGCCGGGCACCGCGTGCCACACAGTGGCGCCGACGTTGGCCCCCCCCAGAACCGTGGCCCCCTTGGGCGGCGGAGGTCCCTGGGCACGGCCAGGGGGCCTCGTCCCCCAGGATGTGTATGTATATACGCATGTATTAATATGTGTACCTGTGCACATATATACAGGCGTGCACGTGTATACATATAGACACATCGTTACGTATAACTATACATATATGCAGGCGCACCTATATGCATCAATACTTATGAACACAGGTGTAGATATACAAATACTCATATATATATATATATATATATATATATATATATGTGTGTACACGTGTAAACATGAATGTGATTTTCATACATCTACACGTATACACATATGTAGATTAGCCGACCGCTCTGCGGTTGATCGGGAGCTTCTCCATATAAATAAAAGAAGGGGCACGTGCTTGTTGGCGACAAAAGAAAGAAAGGGAGGCGGTGGTATCCAACCCATGCCGATGCCACGCAGGCAACCTTCACCTTCTCCTCCCAATCCTGCCAGGAAATCTCGCGAGATCCCTGGAGGTCGTTTCTCCTCCGCCTCTTCCTCCTCATCCACCTGATCCAACTCTCCTCCTCCTCCTCCTCCTCCTCCTCCTCCTCCTCCTCCTCCTCCTCCTGCTGTTCCTCTCCTCCTCCTCATCTCAATCCCTCCTCCTCCTCCTCCCACTCCTCCTCCTCCTCCACATCCCCGACTCTCGACCTCCTCTAATTATCCTATTCCTCCTCCTCCTCCTCCTGCTCCTCCTCCTCATCCTCCTCCTCCTCCTCCCCCTCCTCCTCCTCCTCCTCCTCCCCCTGCCCATCCCTCCTCCTCCTCCTCCTCCTCTCCTCCTCCTCCTCCACATCCTCCGACTCTACACCTGCTCCTCTAACTCTCCTCCTCGCCCCCCTCCTCCTTCCTCCTCCTCCACCCCCCCCCCCTCCTCCTCCCCCTGATCCTCCTCACCTCCTCCTCATCATCATCATAAATGATCCTCCACCCCGTCCTCACCTGCTCACCCCCCCCCCCTCCTCCTCCTCCTCTTCCTCCTCATCATCATCATCATCATCAGCCGCAGCATCACCATCATCATCATCATCAACAACATCATCCTCGTCATCATCATTATCTTCATATTCATCCTCATCCTCGTCATCATCATCATTATCAGCATCAGCAACATCAGCATCAGCATCATCATCATCAGCAGCATCATCATCAGCATCGTCATCATCAGCATCATCATCAGCAGCATCATCCCCAGCGTCTCCATCGCCTCCTCCTCCCCCTTCCCCCCCCCCCCCCCCCCCATCCGCCTCATCACCATCCCCATGCTCATCCTCATCCCCATCGTCAACAACACTCCAGCATCATCAGCAGAATCAGCAACAGCACCAGCACCGGCAGCATCATCATCATCAGCATCATCAGCATCAGCATCATCATCATCACCATCATCATCACCATCAGCATCATCATCAGCATCATCAGCATCATCAGCATCAGCGTCAGCATCATCACCCGCACACCAGCATCAGCATCAGCATCATCATCCCCCTCCACCAGAACTCCTCCTCCCCCCCCCCCTCCTCCCCCTCTTCCTCGCCCACCTCATCCGCCACCCTCTCCTCCTCCACCTCCCTTTTCCCTCCTCCTCATCATCCTCATCATCCTCCTCTTACTCCTCCTCCTCATCCTCCTCCTCCTCCTCCTCCTCCTCCTCATCCTCATCCTCATCCTCATCCTCCTCCCCCATCCTCCCTCTCCTCCTGGCACGTACCCAGAGAGCGGGCGCAGGGTCTATGCCTCCTCCACGCGGCGCAGGGCGGCACGGGCCTGCGGCAGCGCTGCCATCGCCTCGAACTGGCTGACGCCGTTCACGTCAGCGGCGGCGTTCAAAGCATTAAAGAGAACAGCGGCGGCAGCAAGAGAAGAGAGAGAGGTGGGAGACAGGCGAAGCAGACCGAGGCGAGCAATCGGACAGGCATCGAGCGAATGGCCACAGACCTCAGCGAAAAGGTCGAGGAATCGAGGACAGGAGAGGTAGTGCGAAATCGGTTCACGAGCCTGACATCCGAGCATGCACTTTCGCTGCCCCTGAAAGGCTTCGCTGCGCGTCCAAGCACCTGCGAGAGTCTTCAAAGCAGCATTGGCTTGGGACGGTGGCAAGCGAAGAAACTGAGCACGGACATCATTCCAAACAATTCTGTCAATCTGGTGACGTGACCTGGGGAACCAGGAGCGGAGCCGACGAGTGGAGGTAAGCGGGAGGGTGTCTGGATAAATGTGCTCATGCAAGGCATTGCCGATCGTGCGCTGAAGCTTGAGCTTAGGGTCATTCAAAGCTGCACGGCCAGCAGACACGGCAAGACGACCACCCTCAGTCCACGCAGGACGGCGCGGAAAGCCTTTACTCGCTTCCTCGAGGTATTCAACAAAAGCACGCGATCGCCAGACGGACGGCGATAACTGACCTGAGAAAGCACATGTAGCGGCAACATCAGAGTGGCTGTATCTCTGAGCACATTCATAGATTCTGACCAAGCCTGGAACGTTTTACGAGAACAGCGGATGAGGGCAGCCAAATGTTGGACGAAGGCGCCCTGAAATTCCGGCCCTCCCCACCTGTGCAAATCGAATAAATCACTGCGGGTCAACCGACAGAAAGGGACCGCATAGACAGATGATAAACACGCGTGCTCCGACTGATGCATGGAGGATGGGAGCAAAAGAAATTGAAAGACATAGGACAGGACAGAGAGCACACGAGAGTTATACAGAACAGATGCTACCGTCGGGGGTGGGCGAGACGTGGCAAGCAGCACGCATCTCTCATGATGCCTGGTGATCGGTGCCGCCCAAGACTCTTCTGAAACACTAGGGCCCATCCAAACTCCGAGGTATCTTAATTTGGCACAGATCTGAAATTCTATCCAGGCTGGGACGTGCCCCACAATCCAGGCTCGAATTTGGGCTATAAGCTCATCAGATATCGCCTCTAAGAGGGGAACTATAAAGCATGTCTTATATTTAAGCTTGAGACCAGCGATCCCATCCGCCGCTCGGAAGATTATGTGGATGTTCTTAAGAGCAGCTAAGGAAAAGAGGCAGGCTCCCACGTCGTCGGCACAGCAACGCGTGACTCCTCGCTTGGGAGTATCCATCTGGGCTCTGAATTGTTTCATGAACGGGCTCGTCGACAAAGCATAGATCACCCCCGAGGCAGGACAGCCCTGGACGATCCCAGACGTTTTTTTTTTTTTTTTTATAAAAAAAAAAAAAAAAAAAAAAAAAAAAAAAAAAAAAAAAAAAAAAAAAAAAAAAAAAAAAAAAAAAAAAAAAAAAAAAAAAACGAAGCACTACCAGCCTGACCTGAGCAGGCGAGATTAGTATAGATAAGTTGTAGAAACCAGAGAAGGGGGGAGGGGGAGCCGAGGGAAGCGAGGACCCTGAAAATCCAAACGTGGGCAAGCGAGGGGAACGCTTGACCGTAGTCAAAGGAGACTAAGATAGGGAGACGAGCTGCCGCCTCTTCTTGCATGCCAGCGACACGGCTCCAGACATCTAATTCGAGGATATTGGCTCCAAAATTGCGACCCGCGGCGAACCCACGCTGGATGGGGTCGATGATCTCCGAAGCTTTGCGAGAAAGCCGGTAAACGCAAGTGTTAGTCAGCATTTTACAATCTGCGTTTTTTTCAAACCTAGGGGCCCCACGGCTAGAGGTTCTCGAATCAACTCGTCAACGCCACCGCTGCTATCCACATCTTCCGGAATGAATACGCCTTTTAGCTCGTTAAAGTTGTGGAGCATACCGTTGCCTGATAAAATCCAGCGCAACACCTCATACAGCAGCTCTGCCCCACATGGATGGGCTCGCCATGCTCGGCGCGGCAATCCATCAGGGCCGGGCGCACTGGGAGGTAGACGCCGCAGGACGCGCTTGACCAAATTGAGGTCAGGAAGAGAAGATCGGCGAGACTCTCTTGAAACCCATACCGCTGCAAATATACTGCTGCTGCTCTCGTGTCTGTCGGTTTTCCCATGAACACCTCTCCCCAATGCGATGCGAGGCCAGCGAGGGCCATGCTCGGATCCGTGACGACCGAATCTCCCTGACGAAGCCCACGAAGACAAAGCCGACGATTAAAGCGAGCCCAAATCTTGCCGCGACGTTGCAGACCCCGAAGCTCACGACGATGTTTGGCCTTTTCGTGATCTGGAGCAGCAGCCTGTAGTCGGGCACGAGCGTCGCCCTGCGCGCGCTGGTTGGCCTCGTCGCGCAGAGCATTTGTCAGCTCCAAAAACTCGGCGGGGTGCTCGAGCTAGACTTTCCTGCCTAGGGAGTCGAGCGAGAGGAACCTGACTGTCAGAGGATGGGACCTGATAAGCTTTTCCCCAAGGATGTAGTCCCGACGGATAACAGCTCTGCTGATTGATTTTACCACTTGGAGCTTCGCGAGCGGGCTGTTCGGGGACCCCAGGACCAAACGATCACGAGCGAGACGGGCGGCTTCCTTCATCAACGATTTGTGGAAGTCCAGCAAGAGCGGGGGGGGCAGGTCGGACGTGTCCGCTACCTCTAAGGCCTTCGAAAGATATTGTTTGAAGACTGGGAGCTTGTAAATCTCGGGGCGAATGGCTCTGTTATCTGAACCCTGTTCGATTCGAAGCCGAAGAGATACTACTAGCGCCGCGTGGTCCGATAAGCCAGACCAGTGAAGCGCATCTGGGAACCCCTTCACCGTCGCCGTCGCATCGAGCTGGGTCAGAATCCAGCCTGGCAGAGACGAAAAAATCCTGTCGATGTTCGACGGGGCACCTGAAGGCGCGTAAAAGTGGATGGGCTCCACCACCGAGAACTCCACCAACGTCTGAAAGCACCTGTGCCATTCGTTGTTACGCTGACCTCGCCGTTCTGAAATCTGAGAATGATGATCGGCCTCAGGGGCCTCCAAACCGGCGTGGCCCAGGGGCGCGGCCAGGACGGGCGGCGAAGCCGAGACGTTAAACTCCCCAGAGATAACCAAGACAATCCGAGAAGGTGCTTCCAGAGCTCGCTGCCGATCTACCGATATAGCCTCGAGGATACGGCCCCTGGTCGCTGCGTCTAAACCGAAATTGTGGATGTTATAGTGAACGAGTTCGATCTGGTTCGGGAACTTTACAGTGAGTTTCAAAACTCTGCCTCTAACCATCACCTCAGGGACTACCTGTACAAGAGTTCTGGGGGTGGCTCAGCGAGAACATGGGGAGGCAGATGATGGCACCGCCCTTGGGGTAGGGAAAGTTCGGGAGGAACGAGTAGTATGCTTGTACGGGTAGATGAGAATGATATAGATAATCTTGCAGTTCGTGATGGGACCCTCGGGCTTCCTGCACACTGACCACGGCACCGTCGGCTAAGAGCTTAGAGAGGAAGGCGAACTTGCGAGCACGAAGGGAGAGCTTGTGGTGGAAGAGGGAGCGGGCGTTCCAAGTCACGAAGGAGATGGGGCGAGGATGAGGGAGAGCTCCCTGCCACTGCCGAAAGAAGGTGCTACCCGCACCATACTGTGGGCTCAGGGCCCTGAAGAAGGGGCTGAATGCCTGGCTCCAGGCGATCACGAGCAATCCCGACGGCCGCCAGGTCGCCCATGGCCCATTCGATCTTGGGCACGTCGTTCTGTACGGGTTCCACCTGGAGGATCGGCTTCCACGAGACGGATAACTCGCCACGCTCTTTATTGACGTACACTCGCATGTTGGGGCACTGGTTCTCCACCACCCGCTTGCACTGCTTGAGGAGCAGTTCCTTCTTGATCTGGCACGGCGACTTGTCCGCCGATACATGTATCTCCACTGGCACTCCATCCACGTCGAGAACCTGAAAGCGTTCCCAGCTCGTAGGACCCGTACGCAGGGCACCCAAAGCCATTCCCACTTTCTTCGCCGCGTACGCCAAGCTGCCCTTGATGCGGATGTGGAACCGCTTGAACAGCGGCTCGGACTCGATCTGAGTGTCATCCTCTGAAAGCATCGCACGAGAGAGCCACGACGCGAGCGGAGGAAGAATGTGTTGCTTCGCCACGTCCGACTTCGTGCGGGACACGATGATCGCGGGATCCGGCGACCTGTCGAAGTTGTTAGATTGTGGAGCGGGCGTCGCAGGCGCCTCATTCAGCATGATACCCAAGATGGCATGTAGTTCACGTACTTTACGCTCGAGGTCATCAACTCTTGAAGTGGTAGCTCGCTGGACGGACTCGACTGATGACAACCGAACTCCCACCCTCTTCGAAAGATCCTTGCAAGATGACGTAACCGCTGTGGCCAGCGACGACACTGAGGCTTGGACTTTTCCAATGGCTGCCATGAGGGAAGCCTTGGTCTCGTCCACGTAGGAGCGTAGATCATCTTCAGCGTCTTGGAAGTCGTCATCAGCTGCGTCGGCACCTCCAGCTTCAGGGGCAGCACCACGGCTACGGCTACGATCAGCAGCAGCAGCTTTCGCAGTGGGCAGCCGCGGGGGGCGCAGCTTCTGGGACGGGAAGGCAGGTGCCTCGTCGAGACGGGCCGCGAGGGCCTCGGTGAGGCTCCCATGTCCTGCACTCATCGCTCGCAGCTATTGGATAGCCTCCGCCCACAACGACAAATAACAAGTAAGAGAGAAGAAAAATAAAAAGAAAATAAACAAAAAAAAAACAAGAAAAAAGAAAAACAAAGAAAAAGAAAATACAAAAAAAGACAGCGAGAAAGAAAAAGAGAAAGAGATAAAAAAAAAAAGCATCTCTCGAGTGCCACTGAAGGCTGTGATGAGAGGGTCGAGCGTTCACGAAGGCCCAGATCCGACGGAGTACGACGATCCAAAGCTATCCGTGCTGCGCCTCGGCGTCTATAGCCCTTCGCAACGTTTAGCCTTTGAGCCAAAATGGCTACGGGCCTCCTCCTCCTCCTCCTCCTCGCTCCTCCTCCTCCTCCTCCTCTCCTTGCCTCCTCCTCCTTTCCTCCTTCTCCTCGTCCTCCCCTCCACCGCCCCTCATCTCCTCCTCCTTTTCCTCCTCCCCCCTTTTCCTCCTCCTTTTCCTCCTTCCTCCTCCTTCTCCTCCTTATCCGCCTCCTCTTCCTCCTCCTCCTCCTCCTCCTCCCCTCCTCCCTCCTCCTCCCCTCCTCGTTCCTCCAACGTCTTCCTCCCTGATCATCCTTGTCCGGGTGACCTCCCTCGGAGGGCGAAAGTTTACGAGTGCGTCTCGCGCGGAAGCCCCAACTTGGGACACACACGGGTCGACTTCTGCGAGGGTTCTCAAGACAAGCTCATTCCGAGTATACTATGTACACGTGTGTGCGTGTGTGTGCGCGCGCATGTGCGTGTTAGACTGCAAGTTATCTTGCCTGCTTTGTGGATGCCAGTATGTTTGCAGACACTCCTGTCTTCGATGTGTCTAAATTCCAAAAATTCTTCACGCTTCGCGTATCCCCACCAGCCCATCCCGAAACAGCAACTCCAGCGAAGCATGCCGACAGTCGTGGTTTTCAGGCGTATTTCTGCCTGATCTCGCATATATACCCTGTTCCTATGTCCTCCTGCCGCCTTGTACATCCACCTAGTGGGGGGAGCGGGAGGAAGAC
>CAUYUJ010017499.1:117500-132610 GCA_963575745.1 Prorocentrum cordatum | reverse complement strand
GCCCATTTCGGAACATGCCTCGCACGGGTCGTGCCTGGAGAAAGTCCACCTGTGGCCTCAGTGGGGGCGTTCGCGCGGGGGTTCCAAATTATGATTCGGCACACCCTTCACGCGGATCCTGCCCTACAAGGAATTCAGGAATGCAGCACACCGGTGAACGCGTGCTCCGCAGCAGCCATCTTTCCGCATGGCCCCTCGGCGCGCAGCGTATGAAGAGAGACCCGCGCCCTGTGCTACACATAGCTACATAGAGATGGGTCCGTCGCCAAACAAATTGCTTGCCTATCTATGGTCTTCGGCCCATACCGCTATTGTACCGTGGATACCTTGGATATCTCGACTTCGGGGTCTCTTGGCATGCTTCTCGGGCGCCTCTTGGAGCGAGTGTTGAATATTCTTGTGGCCTCGTGTGGCCCTTGGGGGCCCTTTGTGTGCCTGCTGCGGCCTCGGGGGCCCACTCTTGGCGGAAGACTCGAAATGTCAGTTGGAGTTCCCCCTCTTGGACTCCTCTTGGGGCCCTCTTGGGCCGTCTTGGGCGCCTTTTGGACCGTCTTCGGGCTCTCTTGGGCCGTCCTGGGGCTCTCTTCCAGAGGCCTCTTGGGGCGATCTGTGAGGCCTCTTGGGCCGTTTTGGACGCTGTTAAGACGCATGCTAAAAACGCACCGCCCCCCTAGGGGATGACACGGTTTGGGCCTCCTGGGGCCCTCTCGAGGCGCATCTCGGAGCATTCGACGTGTTCGGGGCCTCTTGAGCAGTCTTGAAACAATATTCGGGCGCCTTCGGCCTGGTCAGGCCGCTCTGGTCGTTTTTGGGTGGCCCCCAAGAGGCCCCGAAGAGGTCAAACATGTCGTGGGGGCAATTGAAGAGGGTGTCCCGGCCTGGGCCCCAGGCCCCCCGGACGCCAGCATATATGGTCCAGGGGCTTGGTCACCCCCCACACCCCCAATGCAGAATGCCATTGGGCCCCTCCCCCCGCCGATTGTCCCCCACGCCCGCCCCTTTGGGCGTGGCGTGGTGCTGCGCTGCGGTGCCCCCCTCCCCCCCTGTGGATGTGGTGTGGTGCTGTGGTGGTTCAGAGGTGGGCGTGGCGTGGTGCTGCGCTGCGGTGCCCCCCCCCCTGTGGATGTGGTGTGGTGCTGTGGTGGTTCAGAGGTCGTCGTCGTCGTCGTCGTCCTCGTCGTCCTCGTCGTCCTCGTCGTCCTCGTCGTCGTCGTCGTCATCGTCGTCGTCGCCGTCGTCATCGTCGTCATCGTCGTCGCCGCCGCCGCCGGCGTCGTCGCCGCCGCAGCCGTCGTCGTCGTCGTGGTCGTCGCCGTCGTCGTAATCGTCGCCGTCGCCGTCGCCGTCGCCGTCGCCGTCGCCGTCGCCGTCGCCGTCGCCGTCGTCGTCGTCGTCGTCGTCGTCGTCGTCGTCGTCGTCGTCGTCGTCGTCGTCGTCGTCGTCCTCTGCTACCATACCATCTGGGGGGGGGGGCCGAGGAATCCTGGGACCATACCATCTGCGGGGGGGGAGGGGGGCCGTGGGCCCAGAGCCCGGGATCATATATGCAGGGCGTCCGGGGGCCCTCACCGAGCCTCGGCGTCCCTGCTTTTTTCCGATGCGAGCCAGGCGCAGAGACTTCGAAACACGTGCAAGGTCCTGAAGAACCTGCTTCCCCCCTTCTTCATCCTTCCTCCTCCTCCTCATCACCACAAACATTCACTCGGCGGTGCGATTCACTCACAGACAGCTCCACTGAAGTGGTGACCCGCACACGGTTCGAACTGGAAGTTACAGGTACCAATCACGCGGATTGAGCCGAGACTTACGGCCCCAGAGGAAGGCAGGGTTCACAAAGCGTCCCCCCGCCAATTTCGGAACGGCCCTCACGGATCGTGTCCCCCGTGAGTTTCACTCTCTGGTCCGAGGATAAAGTTTGCATGGCGTCCCTCCCCCCATGTCGGCACACCCTTCACACAGATCGTGCCTCAGAGGAATGCAGTTTCACGTGCGGCCCTGGTGTGAGCAGTCGCATAACGTCACGCCCACCCGTGTACGTTAATCGTCTCCTCACACGGATCATACCCAACTCGGAGCTCCACCGACAGCCTGAGGTGACAAAAACAAAAAAAGGATTAAAAAGAAAAAAAAAAATTAATAAAAGAACGAAATAAAAAATAAAAAAAAAACAAAAAAGAAAAAAAAGCCAAGGTTCGCATCCCGCGCCCCGCCATGTCAGCACACGACCCCTTACCGGATCATGAGAGTCGGGGCGTCTTGAGGCCTCATCGGCGCGCGGGCGGCTGCGGCGCTGGGTCCTGTCCTGCCCCTCTCCATCCTTCTCCTCATCCTCCTCCGTCCCTACCTCCTCCCTCCTCCCTCCTATTCTGCTCCTCATCCTCCTCCTCCTCCTCAGCTCCTTCACCCGCCTCATCCCTCCTGCTCCTCCTCCTTCCTCCCCTCCTCCTCCTGGTCCTCCCACGCCCCCCTCCTCCTCCTCCTCCTCCCCTCCTCCTCCTCTTCTCCTCCTCATCCTACCTTCCTCCTCAACCTTCTCCTCCTCGCCCTCCCCCTCCTCCACCTCCTCCTCCTCCTCCTCTGCGCCTCCCCCTCCTCCTCCTCCTCCTCCTCCTCCTCCTCCTCCTCCTCCTGTTCCTCCCCCGTCCCCCTCTGTCCCCTACCTCCGACAACTTGAGATTTTCTAGTCTCGGGCTTGCCCCGTGGGGACGACGACGACGAGGATGACGACGATGATGACAAGGGGGAAGGAGAAGGAGTATGTGGAATTCCATGTTCGGGCTGTTTTGCGGAACATTGTAGCGTGTTGGGAGCCTTTGGGTTCCATCCTGGTTTTCTGGGGCCCCTTCGTCTTTCCTTGGGCCGTCCAGGAAGTATCGTTAGACAGCTCGGTACTGTCGTGGCTATCGCGAGGTGAGCGTGTTGGATCTTTGAGCCGTGGTGTTTCTCTCTTGAGGTTTGTCTCTGAGGACCCTCGCCTCGTGTGGCTCGCTTGGGGATGACCTGGGGCCAAATGTAAAAGGCATGAAAATACCGCCACCGTGCCTGGGTTGTGGATCAGAGGCCTCTTGGATGCATGCTCAGCTCTCTTAGGAAGCCTCTTTGGTGAGCGTCTTGGAAACAGTGGGCCTCTGAGGGGCCGTTTGGGGGCCTCTTGGAAGTTATTTTGGGCGTCCTGGGGGCATCCATCTTGGGGGGTTCTTGGGGGCCTGCTGGCGGTCTCGGGGGTCCCCTTGGGGCGGAGGGCTCGAAACGTGAGTTCGAATCATCCTTTTGGGGCCCCTCTAAATGCCATGTCGGGGCTCTCTTGGGCCGTCTTGGGCGCCTCGTGTGCCGTATTCAGGCTTCCTTGGGCAGCTTTGATGCCTCACCGGGGGCCGGGGCGATCTGAAAGAAGCAGTTGGGCCGTCTTGGACGCTGTGAAGACCAAAATGGTGAATGTGTTCCAAATGCACGTTTCGGCAGTGCGTGGGACGATTTCGGTGGGCCTCTTGGGGCCCTGTTGGGGGGCCTTTCGAAGCTCTGTCGGGGTCGTGAGCGGTCCTGGGGCGCCTTTGGGCTGCTTTTGGGTGCTCTTGGCAGCCTCTTGGGCAGTCTGGAAGCCATCGTGGGTGCTTTTGGAAGCGCCAAGGGCTGCCTCAAGCGGCCAGAGAGTGGCCCATGAGGCCCCAGGGGGTCCGAGGCCGTGGTTTCTGGCAATTTCCTCCCCTGGGTAGATGTGCATACATGACCAGTATACACACAAGCATACATACATACATGTACATAAACATATGCAGACACAGATAGATATACAGGTATGCATGCATAAACATGTACATACGCATATACATGCACACACACACAATTTCACCTATACCTACACACACATACACATGTATAGATTTATACATCGATTCATATGCATGTAAATAGGCATAGTTCTATGCACATGCATATACACAACATGTGCATAAACACATACACATAGATATACGTATGCAAATGCATATATATATATATATATATATATAGATACATACATACATACATACATGTATACACTTGCATGCACATAGACATATACCTATACATAGATCTGGACATCTACATGTACGTATACATGTACATAGACATCAACACATGCGTATAAATCTGCATATCCAGATACATATACATATACATAGACATAGACATATACGCAGTCGTATACATACACATACGCATACACCTACACATACACATATGTATGGAAAAAACATACACACCTTCATTCAGCTATACATAACCAATTCAGCTATACATAACCAATCACATATACATAACCCGGAGAAACAATTAAGGAACCCCCCGGCGTTATCACTAGCACCGCGCCGTAATTAAATAATTATTTGGGGGGTTTTCGCCGAGCGATATTATTAGCACCGCGCAAATGGAAGGAAAATAAATAATTCCAGCGCCCCGCCTCGGGTGGCATCCCAATTAAAATTGTAATGAGAATAAGAATACGAATACGAATACGAATGGTGCCAGAATAACGCTTCCGGGTGCCGGGTGCGTTATCCTTTCACCGGAGAGGGGGGGGGGGGGTTCCTTAATCGCTTACTCGGGTTATACCTACGCATGTAAAAAGACATACATAAATATACACATGCATAGACATCCACATAGACACATACATCTACATATACATAAGCATATACGTAGACATATACATATACATACACACATACGTATAAATATACATACACATAAACATATACCTATACATAGACATAGGCATAGACATAGACATAAATATATACATATACATACACCAGCACATACACATACACATAAGCATACATATACGTATATGCGTGTGCATGTACATATGCATGGAGGCGTGCATATGCACATACATGCGCATACGCATATACCTACACACATACGTATACGTATAAACATAAATATGCATACACGGTTACAAAAATATAAACTTATACACAGCCATATACGTTGACGCATACATACATGTATATATATGTACATGTACATAGAATATACATATACATATACATATGCATGGACATGTGTATAAATATTTATAGATATACATACATACATACTCGTGCATCTACACGTACATGTACATGTCTATAAATATATACATACCTGGAAGTACACACGTGCACGTACTTACATACATGTTTGCAAGCACATGCAGACACACATGCATACGTGCATACATACATTCATACAGACATACGTACAAATATGGATGCATGCAAGAATACATACATACATAGATACAAGCACACGTGCATACATACATGCATAATTTCAGCCATGACGACACACATACATACATGCATGCATACATACACACATAAACGCATACAGACATACATACATATAAATATGTACACATACATACATGCATACAGGCATACATGCATGCGTACATACATACATGCAAACAGACATGCGTACGTTCACACTTGCTTACGTCGATACATGCATGCAAACATATAGACATACATGATAACATACATGCATGCATACGAACATGTACCTATATGTGCATATACGTATATATAACTATGGATATGTATACATACATTCATACATACATGCATACATGCGTGCATAATAAAAGACATACATGAATGCATACATACATACCTACATACATACATACATACATACATACATACATGCATGCATGCATGCATGCATGCATACATGCATGCATGCATGCATGCATGCATGCATACAGACTTACCTACTTACCGATCTACCTACTTACCTACCTACCTACCTGCCGACCTGCCTAAATGCGTACATACACACATAACATACAAGCAGGCATACGTACATATAAATATGCATACATGCATGCATCCACACATACATACATACACACATACATGTGTATATCTATATATAAACATATTACACCACAGAGCATTCCCAATCCGTGGATGGTTTTCGCTGAAAAGATCGACTGGACACCCGGGAGCCCGGGAACCCCGAACCCACCGAAATCGGCCCGGAACCAATAACCAAAAACCCGGGAACCCGGAACCGGGAACCCGGGAACCCAGCCTGCTACCAAAATCGGCGGGAAACTTTCGCCAAATCTTTCAACTTCCGCTAGGACCCCTTCAGTGCAAGCACTGATTGGGGAATTATATATATATATATATATATATACATACATACGTACCGTACGTTCGCGGAGGACTCTCCAGAGCAACAATAAAATGCTGGAGAACTTCCTGCTCCGATGACGGACACGTTTTCAAGTTCCCAGAAGGCTTCGGCTTCTGTGAGCCTTTGGTGGGAGTCCTGGGGCCAGTTTCAAGCCCTGCGGGCCTTCTTTGCGGCCCTCTTGGCGTGGCCAGGGTCACTTGAAGAGGCGCCTGCCTCTTGGGCCGGTTTGGCGCCGCCTTGGGGCGTGTTGGGGCCCTCGTGCGCGCCTTGAGTGCCGTCTCCGAGCGTTGGGAAGCGGAGCAGGCGGCACGAGTGAAAAACCGAAAGGGAATCAAGGATGTTTGCCTATAGGGGCAGTTTATAGCCCTCTTGGGCCGTCTTGGATGCCTCGTCACCCGCATGGGAACGATGGTGGGCGCGCAGGGGCCGTTTTGCAGCCATCTGGGCCTTCTTGCGGACCCTTGTGGCATGTCTAAGCTCATTCAGGGAGCCGCCTGGAGCCCCGCTTGGGCGATTCTGGGCGCCTCGTTGGCCGTCTTGACGCCCGCTTGGGGTGTCTTGGACCCCGGTTGGGCGCCTCTTGTGCCGTCTCCGCGCATCGAACAGCGGAGCAGGCGACCACAAGAGAATCCTTGAGAATCCTATGGGCAATCATCGACTTTCGCCCCTGGAGCCACCTTGTGGCGTGGCCGGGCTCATTCGGGGCGCCGCCTGGAAACCTCTGGGGCGATTTGGGGCGCCGCTCGGGCCGTTTTGGCGCCTTTGTTGGGTGTCTTGGGGCCCTCTTTGGGCGCTTCCTGTGCCGTCTCCAGGCGTCGGGCAGCGGAGTAGGCGACCACACGAAAATCTTTGAAGATACATGGAGAAATCAATGATTTTCGCCCCTAGGACCTCTCTCGGGGATCAGCTGGACGCTCCCTTGGGCGTCTTGGAGGCCACGTGAGCCGTCTCGAAGCAATGGTCGGCGTGCTGGGAGAGCTGTGGTGCTTTTTGGTTCCTTTGAGGACCCCTTTTAGTGCCCTTTGGGACCCCTTGATGGCCCGCTTGTCGAGCGGAGGCCCGCCGGGCACCGCGTGCCACACAGTGGCGCCGACGTTGGCCCCCCCCAGAACCGTGGCCCCCTTGGGCGGCGGAGGTCCCTGGGCACGGCCAGGGGGCCTCGTCCCCCAGGATGTGTATGTATATACGCATGTATTAATATGTGTACCTGTGCACATATATACAGGCGTGCACGTGTATACATATAGACACATCGTTACGTATAACTATACATATATGCAGGCGCACCTATATGCATCAATACTTATGAACACAGGTGTAGATATACAAATACTCATATATATATATATATATATATATATATATATATGTGTGTACACGTGTAAACATGAATGTGATTTTCATACATCTACACGTATACACATATGTAGATTAGCCGACCGCTCTGCGGTTGATCGGGAGCTTCTCCATATAAATAAAAGAAGGGGCACGTGCTTGTTGGCGACAAAAGAAAGAAAGGGAGGCGGTGGTATCCAACCCATGCCGATGCCACGCAGGCAACCTTCACCTTCTCCTCCCAATCCTGCCAGGAAATCTCGCGAGATCCCTGGAGGTCGTTTCTCCTCCGCCTCTTCCTCCTCATCCACCTGATCCAACTCTCCTCCTCCTCCTCCTCCTCCTCCTCCTCCTCCTCCTCCTCCTCCTCCTCTGCTGTTCCTCCTCCTCCTCCTCTCCTCTCCTCACCCCTCCTCCTCCTCCCACATCCTCCGACTCTCGACTCCTCTAATTATCCTATTCCCTCCTCCTCCTCCTCCTGCCTCCTCCCCACCTCCTCCTCCTCCTCCCCCTCCCTCCTCCTCCTCCTCCTCCCCCCTGCCCATCCTCCTCCTCCGCCTCCTCCTCCTCTTCCTCCTCCTCCTCCCATCCTCCGACTCTACACCTGCTCCAACTCTCCTCCTCCATCCTCCTCCTCGCCCCCCTCCTCCTCCTCCTCCTCCACCCCCCCCCCCCCTCCTCCTCCCCTGATCCTCCTCCACCTACTCCTCATCATCCTCATCATCATCATCATCATCAGCCGCAGCATCACCATCATCATCATCATCAACAACATCATCCTCGTCATCATCATTATCTTCATATTCATCCTCATCCTCGTCATCATCATCATTATCAGCATCAGCAACATCAGCATCAGCATCATCATCATCAGCAGCATCATCATCAGCATCGTCATCATCAGCATCATCATCAGCAGCATCATCCCCAGCGTCTCCATCGCCTCCTCCCCCCCCCCCCCCCCCCCCCCCCCCCCCCCCCCCATCCGCCTCATCCCATCCCCATGCCATCATCCCCATCCATCCAGCATCATCAGCCTCATCACCATCCCCATGCTCATCCTCATCCCCATCGTCAACAACACTCCAGCATCATCAGCAGAATCAGCAACAGCACCAGCACCGGCAGCATCATCATCATCAGCATCATCAGCATCAGCATCATCATCATCACCATCATCATCACCATCAGCATCATCATCAGCATCATCAGCATCATCAGCATCAGCGTCAGCATCATCACCCGCACACCAGCATCAGCATCAGCATCATCATCCCCCTCCACCAGAACTCCTCCTCCCCCCCCCCCTCCTCCCCCTCTTCCTCGCCCACCTCATCCGCCACCCTCTCCTCCTCCACCTCCCTTTTCCCTCCTCCTCATCATCCTCATCATCCTCCTCTTACTCCTCCTCCTCATCCTCCTCCTCCTCCTCCTCCTCCTCCTCATCCTCATCCTCATCCTCATCCTCCTCCCCCATCCTCCCTCTCCTCCTGGCACGTACCCAGAGAGCGGGCGCAGGGTCTATGCCTCCTCCACGCGGCGCAGGGCGGCACGGGCCTGCGGCAGCGCTGCCATCGCCTCGAACTGGCTGACGCCGTTCACGTCAGCGGCGGCGTTCAAAGCATTAAAGAGAACAGCGGCGGCAGCAAGAGAAGAGAGAGAGGTGGGAGACAGGCGAAGCAGACCGAGGCGAGCAATCGGACAGGCATCGAGCGAATGGCCACAGACCTCAGCGAAAAGGTCGAGGAATCGAGGACAGGAGAGGTAGTGCGAAATCGGTTCACGAGCCTGACATCCGAGCATGCACTTTCGCTGCCCCTGAAAGGCTTCGCTGCGCGTCCAAGCACCTGCGAGAGTCTTCAAAGCAGCATTGGCTTGGGACGGTGGCAAGCGAAGAAACTGAGCACGGACATCATTCCAAACAATTCTGTCAATCTGGTGACGTGACCTGGGGAACCAGGAGCGGAGCCGACGAGTGGAGGTAAGCGGGAGGGTGTCTGGATAAATGTGCTCATGCAAGGCATTGCCGATCGTGCGCTGAAGCTTGAGCTTAGGGTCATTCAAAGCTGCACGGCCAGCAGACACGGCAAGACGACCACCCTCAGTCCACGCAGGACGGCGCGGAAAGCCTTTACTCGCTTCCTCGAGGTATTCAACAAAAGCACGCGATCGCCAGACGGACGGCGATAACTGACCTGAGAAAGCACATGTAGCGGCAACATCAGAGTGGCTGTATCTCTGAGCACATTCATAGATTCTGACCAAGCCTGGAACGTTTTACGAGAACAGCGGATGAGGGCAGCCAAATGTTGGACGAAGGCGCCCTGAAATTCCGGCCCTCCCCACCTGTGCAAATCGAATAAATCACTGCGGGTCAACCGACAGAAAGGGACCGCATAGACAGATGATAAACACGCGTGCTCCGACTGATGCATGGAGGATGGGAGCAAAAGAAATTGAAAGACATAGGACAGGACAGAGAGCACACGAGAGTTATACAGAACAGATGCTACCGTCGGGGGTGGGCGAGACGTGGCAAGCAGCACGCATCTCTCATGATGCCTGGTGATCGGTGCCGCCCAAGACTCTTCTGAAACACTAGGGCCCATCCAAACTCCGAGGTATCTTAATTTGGCACAGATCTGAAATTCTATCCAGGCTGGGACGTGCCCCACAATCCAGGCTCGAATTTGGGCTATAAGCTCATCAGATATCGCCTCTAAGAGGGGAACTATAAAGCATGTCTTATATTTAAGCTTGAGACCAGCGATCCCATCCGCCGCTCGGAAGATTATGTGGATGTTCTTAAGAGCAGCTAAGGAAAAGAGGCAGGCTCCCACGTCGTCGGCACAGCAACGCGTGACTCCTCGCTTGGGAGTATCCATCTGGGCTCTGAATTGTTTCATGAACGGGCTCGTCGACAAAGCATAGATCACCCCCGAGGCAGGACAGCCCTGGACGATCCCAGACGTTTTTTTTTTTTTTTTTATAAAAAAAAAAAAAAAAAAAAAAAAAAAAAAAAAAAAAAAAAAAAAAAAAAAAAAAAAAAAAAAAAAAAAAAAAAAAAAAAAAACGAAGCACTACCAGCCTGACCTGAGCAGGCGAGATTAGTATAGATAAGTTGTAGAAACCAGAGAAGGGGGGAGGGGGAGCCGAGGGAAGCGAGGACCCTGAAAATCCAAACGTGGGCAAGCGAGGGGAACGCTTGACCGTAGTCAAAGGAGACTAAGATAGGGAGACGAGCTGCCGCCTCTTCTTGCATGCCAGCGACACGGCTCCAGACATCTAATTCGAGGATATTGGCTCCAAAATTGCGACCCGCGGCGAACCCACGCTGGATGGGGTCGATGATCTCCGAAGCTTTGCGAGAAAGCCGGTAAACGCAAGTGTTAGTCAGCATTTTACAATCTGCGTTTTTTTCAAACCTAGGGGCCCCACGGCTAGAGGTTCTCGAATCAACTCGTCAACGCCACCGCTGCTATCCACATCTTCCGGAATGAATACGCCTTTTAGCTCGTTAAAGTTGTGGAGCATACCGTTGCCTGATAAAATCCAGCGCAACACCTCATACAGCAGCTCTGCCCCACATGGATGGGCTCGCCATGCTCGGCGCGGCAATCCATCAGGGCCGGGCGCACTGGGAGGTAGACGCCGCAGGACGCGCTTGACCAAATTGAGGTCAGGAAGAGAAGATCGGCGAGACTCTCTTGAAACCCATACCGCTGCAAATATACTGCTGCTGCTCTCGTGTCTGTCGGTTTTCCCATGAACACCTCTCCCCAATGCGATGCGAGGCCAGCGAGGGCCATGCTCGGATCCGTGACGACCGAATCTCCCTGACGAAGCCCACGAAGACAAAGCCGACGATTAAAGCGAGCCCAAATCTTGCCGCGACGTTGCAGACCCCGAAGCTCACGACGATGTTTGGCCTTTTCGTGATCTGGAGCAGCAGCCTGTAGTCGGGCACGAGCGTCGCCCTGCGCGCGCTGGTTGGCCTCGTCGCGCAGAGCATTTGTCAGCTCCAAAAACTCGGCGGGGTGCTCGAGCTAGACTTTCCTGCCTAGGGAGTCGAGCGAGAGGAACCTGACTGTCAGAGGATGGGACCTGATAAGCTTTTCCCCAAGGATGTAGTCCCGACGGATAACAGCTCTGCTGATTGATTTTACCACTTGGAGCTTCGCGAGCGGGCTGTTCGGGGACCCCAGGACCAAACGATCACGAGCGAGACGGGCGGCTTCCTTCATCAACGATTTGTGGAAGTCCAGCAAGAGCGGGGGGGGCAGGTCGGACGTGTCCGCTACCTCTAAGGCCTTCGAAAGATATTGTTTGAAGACTGGGAGCTTGTAAATCTCGGGGCGAATGGCTCTGTTATCTGAACCCTGTTCGATTCGAAGCCGAAGAGATACTACTAGCGCCGCGTGGTCCGATAAGCCAGACCAGTGAAGCGCATCTGGGAACCCCTTCACCGTCGCCGTCGCATCGAGCTGGGTCAGAATCCAGCCTGGCAGAGACGAAAAAATCCTGTCGATGTTCGACGGGGCACCTGAAGGCGCGTAAAAGTGGATGGGCTCCACCACCGAGAACTCCACCAACGTCTGAAAGCACCTGTGCCATTCGTTGTTACGCTGACCTCGCCGTTCTGAAATCTGAGAATGATGATCGGCCTCAGGGGCCTCCAAACCGGCGTGGCCCAGGGGCGCGGCCAGGACGGGCGGCGAAGCCGAGACGTTAAACTCCCCAGAGATAACCAAGACAATCCGAGAAGGTGCTTCCAGAGCTCGCTGCCGATCTACCGATATAGCCTCGAGGATACGGCCCCTGGTCGCTGCGTCTAAACCGAAATTGTGGATGTTATAGTGAACGAGTTCGATCTGGTTCGGGAACTTTACAGTGAGTTTCAAAACTCTGCCTCTAACCATCACCTCAGGGACTACCTGTACAAGAGTTCTGGGGGTGGCTCAGCGAGAACATGGGGAGGCAGATGATGGCACCGCCCTTGGGGTAGGGAAAGTTCGGGAGGAACGAGTAGTATGCTTGTACGGGTAGATGAGAATGATATAGATAATCTTGCAGTTCGTGATGGGACCCTCGGGCTTCCTGCACACTGACCACGGCACCGTCGGCTAAGAGCTTAGAGAGGAAGGCGAACTTGCGAGCACGAAGGGAGAGCTTGTGGTGGAAGAGGGAGCGGGCGTTCCAAGTCACGAAGGAGATGGGGCGAGGATGAGGGAGAGCTCCCTGCCACTGCCGAAAGAAGGTGCTACCCGCACCATACTGTGGGCTCAGGGCCCTGAAGAAGGGGCTGAATGCCTGGCTCCAGGCGATCACGAGCAATCCCGACGGCCGCCAGGTCGCCCATGGCCCATTCGATCTTGGGCACGTCGTTCTGTACGGGTTCCACCTGGAGGATCGGCTTCCACGAGACGGATAACTCGCCACGCTCTTTATTGACGTACACTCGCATGTTGGGGCACTGGTTCTCCACCACCCGCTTGCACTGCTTGAGGAGCAGTTCCTTCTTGATCTGGCACGGCGACTTGTCCGCCGATACATGTATCTCCACTGGCACTCCATCCACGTCGAGAACCTGAAAGCGTTCCCAGCTCGTAGGACCCGTACGCAGGGCACCCAAAGCCATTCCCACTTTCTTCGCCGCGTACGCCAAGCTGCCCTTGATGCGGATGTGGAACCGCTTGAACAGCGGCTCGGACTCGATCTGAGTGTCATCCTCTGAAAGCATCGCACGAGAGAGCCACGACGCGAGCGGAGGAAGAATGTGTTGCTTCGCCACGTCCGACTTCGTGCGGGACACGATGATCGCGGGATCCGGCGACCTGTCGAAGTTGTTAGATTGTGGAGCGGGCGTCGCAGGCGCCTCATTCAGCATGATACCCAAGATGGCATGTAGTTCACGTACTTTACGCTCGAGGTCATCAACTCTTGAAGTGGTAGCTCGCTGGACGGACTCGACTGATGACAACCGAACTCCCACCCTCTTCGAAAGATCCTTGCAAGATGACGTAACCGCTGTGGCCAGCGACGACACTGAGGCTTGGACTTTTCCAATGGCTGCCATGAGGGAAGCCTTGGTCTCGTCCACGTAGGAGCGTAGATCATCTTCAGCGTCTTGGAAGTCGTCATCAGCTGCGTCGGCACCTCCAGCTTCAGGGGCAGCACCACGGCTACGGCTACGATCAGCAGCAGCAGCTTTCGCAGTGGGCAGCCGCGGGGGGCGCAGCTTCTGGGACGGGAAGGCAGGTGCCTCGTCGAGACGGGCCGCGAGGGCCTCGGTGAGGCTCCCATGTCCTGCACTCATCGCTCGCAGCTATTGGATAGCCTCCGCCCACAACGACAAATAACAAGTAAGAGCAATCTCTCGAGTGCCACTGAAGGCTGTGATCGAGAGGGTCGAGCGTTCACGAAGGCCCAGAGCCGACGGAGTACGGACGATCCCAAAGCTAATCGCTGCGCCTCGGGCGTCTATAGCCCTTCGCAACGTTTAGCCTTGAGCCAAAATGGCTACGGGCCTCCTCCTCCTCCTCCTCCCTCCTCCTCCGCCTCTCCTCCTCCTCCTCCTCCTCCTCCGTCCTCCTCCTCCACCTCCTCCTCCTCCTCCTCACTTTTCCTCCCCTTTTCCTCCTCCTTTTCCTCTCCTCCTCCTTCTCCTCCTTATCCGCCTCCTCTTCCTCCTCCTCCTCCTCCTCCTCCCCTCCTCCCTCCTCCTCCCCTCCTCGTTCCTCCAACGTCTTCCTCCCTGATCATCCTTGTCCGGGTGACCTCCCTCGGAGGGCGAAAGTTTACGAGTGCGTCTCGCGCGGAAGCCCCAACTTGGGACACACACGGGTCGACTTCTGCGAGGGTTCTCAAGACAAGCTCATTCCGAGTATACTATGTACACGTGTGTGCGTGTGTGTGCGCGCGCATGTGCGTGTTAGACTGCAAGTTATCTTGCCTGCTTTGTGGATGCCAGTATGTTTGCAGACACTCCTGTCTTCGATGTGTCTAAATTCCAAAAATTCTTCACGCTTCGCGTATCCCCACCAGCCCATCCCGAAACAGCAACTCCAGCGAAGCATGCCGACAGTCGTGGTTTTCAGGCGTATTTCTGCCTGATCTCGCATATATACCCTGTTCCTATGTCCTCCTGCCGCCTTGTACATCCACCTAGTGGGGGGAGCGGGAGGAAGACGAGTCCGAGGAGGAGGAGGGAGAGAAGGTGTTGGGAGGGAAGACAGAGGGCGGTCGTCGTCGTTTCACACACGTGAACGAGTCAGACGACTCAAATGACGGCGACGCCTCAGACGATGACGGCGACGACCACGACGACGACGACGACGACGACGATTACGATGACAACGACGACGTCGGCGACGACGATGCAGGCGACGACGACGACGACGATCCAGCGTTCTCCCTCGACCAGTTGTGCAGTGAGCGTACCTCGGCACGGATGGGCAGGTCTCCCTCTGAACGCATAGTTCGGAGAGTGGCAGTGAGCAGAGCTCCGCCCATCCAGCAACCTGCCCGACCAGTTGTACAGTGAGATCTAGAGACCGCCAGCGGGCTACATCACAGCACACCACACGACACCACACCACACCACA
>CAUYUJ010017499.1:7500-112500 GCA_963575745.1 Prorocentrum cordatum | reverse complement strand
CCCCGTGGTGCCTCACTCCGCTGGACCCACCAGCAGCCCTCGAAAGTGGCGACGGTTTCACAGATCGCAGCCCCCCCCCAGGGATGGCGAGGTCTAATCTGAGTCCCCGTGGTCCTCACTCGCTGGACCCACCAGCAGCCCTCGAAAGTGGCGACAGATTCACAGATCGCAGCCCCCCCCCCCGGAAGGGATGGCGAGGTCTAATCTGAGTCCGTGGTGCCTCACTCCCTGGACCCACCAGCAGCCCTCGTAAGTGACGGACAGTTTCACAGATGCAGCCCCCCCCCGAAGATGGCGAGGTCTAATCTGAGTCTGCGTGGTGCCTCACTCCGCTGGACCACCAGCAGCCCTCGAAAGTGGCGACAGTTTCACAGATCGCAGCCCCCCAGGGATGGCGAGGTCTAATCTGAATCCCGTGGTGCCTCACTCCGCTGGGCCCACCAGCAGCCCTCGAAAGTGGCGACAGTTTCACAGATCGCAGCCCCCCCAGGGATGGCGAGGTCTAATCTGAGTCCCCGTGGTGCCTCACTCCGCTGGACCCACCAGCAGCCCTCGAAAGTGGCGACAGTTTCACAGATCGCAGCCCCCCCCAGGGATGGCGAGGTCTAATCTGAGTCCCCGTGGTGCCTCACTCCGCTGGACCCACCAGCAGCCCTCGAAAGTGGCGACAGTTTCACAGATCGCAGCCCCCCCAGGGATGGCGAGGTCTAATCTGAGTCCCGTGGTGCCTCACTCCGCTGGACCCACCAGCAGCCCTCGAAAGTGGCGACAGATTCACAGATCGCAGCCCCCCCAGGGATGGCGAGGTCTAATCTGAGTCCCCGTGGTGCCTCACTCTGCTGGACCCCCCAGCAGCCCTCGAAAGTGGCGACAGTTTCACAGATCGCAGCCCCCAGAGAAAAGAGAAGGAGGAGGAGAAGGGAGGAGAGGAGGGGGACGGGAAGGAGGAGAAGGGAAGACGCGCGAGGAGTGCTCTATTCAAAACGAGAACCCAACCAAGGAGGGTTGGGAAATTACCCTGCGACGTACCCAACCCACGTGCATCAAGTGGCAAGAGGAGTAGGCCAACATTAGCAGGAGCAACGATAATGTAGGCGATGTGAATTGCTGTGCAAACTGCATGGGATGCGCACGCATTGCACGGCTCACAGGACGACGATCGAAAGAACGAGGATTAAAGCCCCAGGCTCGCGTATGACGTCACTCCGCTGGGCCACCCAGCAGCCCTCGACAGTGGTGACAGTTTCGCAGATCGCAGCCCCCCAGGGATGGCGAGGTCTAATCTGAATCCGAATATGTTCCCACTCCGCTGGGCCTTCCAGCAGCCCTCGAAAGTGGCGACAATTTCGCAGATCGCAGCCCTTCGGGGATGGCGAAGTCGAGCCTGAGTCTGCGTAGGACCCACTCCGCTGGCCCCCCAGCAGCCATCGAAAGTGGCGACGGTTTCGCAAATCGCAGTCCCCCAGGAATAGCGACCCACTCCGCTGCCCCCCCCCCCCCAGCAGCCCTCGAAACTGGCGACAATTTCGCAAATCGCAGCCCCCCCTAGCGATGGCGAGGTCTAATCTGAGTCCCCTTGGGGGCTCACTCCGCTGGTCACCCCAGCAGCCCTCGGAAGTGGCGACAATTTCGCAGATCGCAGCCCCCCAGAGATGGCGAGGTCTAATCTGAGTCCCCGTGGGGCCTCACTCCGCTGGGCCCCCCAGCAGCCCTCGAAAGTGGCGACGGTTTCACATCACAGATCGCAGCCCCCCAGGGATGGCGAGATCTAATCTGAGTCCCCGTGGTGCCTCACTCCGCTGGGCCCCCCAGCAGCCCTCGAAAGTGGCGACAGTTTCACAGATCGCAGCCCCCCCAGGGATGGCGAGGTCTAATCGGAGTCCCCGTGGTGCCTCACTCCGCTGGACCCACCAGCAGTCCTCGAAAGTGGCGACAGTTTCACAGATCGCAGCCCCCAGAGATGGCGAGGTCTAATCTGAATCCCCGTGGTGCCTCACTCCGCTGGACCCACCAGCAGCCCTCGAAAGTGGCGACAGTTTCACAGATCGCAGCCCCCCAGAGATGGCGAGGTCTAATCTGAGTCCCCGTGGTGCCTCACTCCGCTGGACCCACCAGCAGCCCTCGAAAGTGGTGACAGTTTCACAGATCGCAGCCACCCCCAGAGATGGCGAGGTCTAATCTGAGCCCCCGTGGTGCCTCACTCCGCTGGACCCACCAGCAGCCCTCGAAAGTGACGACGGTTTCACAGATCGCAGCCCCCAGAGATGGCGAGGTCTAATCTGAATCCCCGTGGTGCCTCACTCCGCTGGACCCACCAGCAGCCCTCGAAAGTGGCGACAGTCTCACAGATCGCAGCCCCCCAGAGATGGCGAGGTCTAATCTGAGTCCCCGTGGTGCCTCACTCCGCTGGACCCACCAGCAGCCCTCGAAAGTGGCGACAGTTTCACAGATCGCAGCCCCCAGAGAAAAGAGGAGGAGGATGAGAAGGGAGGAGAGGAGGGGCACGGGAAGGAGGAGAAGGGAAGACGCGCGAGCAGTGCTCTATTCAAAACGAGTACCCAACGCAGGAGGGTTGGGAAAAACTGGAATCTCCAACGAAAAATCGATATATCGAGGTACCCGCACGGGACATCGGCGCATGGCAACTTCACGGGGTAACCATTATACAATCACACGCAACAACACGCGACAACAACGACACAACTGCACGCGACAACCACGGGACAACACGCGACAACCGCAAACCACCCCTGGAGAATAACACGAGAGAAGCTTGTCGGCCCTGCCTCTCGGCGCGACCCCTCATCTCATGTCGCCCGCTCGCGCAGCTTCGCCTCGCCCGTGCGTGCGGCACGGCACGGGCCGAGTCGAGACCGACTCCCCAGCTGGTCGCGCCCGCGACCTCCATTGGCGACGCTCCGCTGGATCTCCAACGGGGGCGCAGGGACAGCGACGGGAGTGCGTTCGGGAACACCCAGAAACTCCCACGACGTAGCCCTCTGGGGCGGAGGTGGTGCAGGGCATTGCTCCAACCCCCAACGCATACCCTGGGTCTGGACGGGGGCAGCGCGGAGCGGTCGGCGCATCCAGGATGGCCCAAGTGGCTCCATGACAGCTCCACGTAGCCCAATATGACCTCCCAGATGGCACAAGAAGTCCTCCGAAAGCTGTCCTCCAGCGTGCCTCCGCAGGGCCCCAAGGCCGCTTCACGACGGCTTCAAGTGGCCACAGAGCCTCCCCATGATGCCCCCGAGTTGCAAAAAATCGCCCAAACCTAGAAAGGAACCAACGATCTGTCACGTCTCGTCGTTTCGTTTCCGAGGGGCACCCGAGGGCCTTAAGATGGCCCCAAGCGAGTCCCAGGAGGGGCACATGAGGGATCCAAGACGGCCACAAGAGCACGCGAGATCGCCCCAAGAGCGTTCCAAGAAGGCCCCAAGACGCGAGTGCCTGGTTCTCGCAGGAGCGGCGCTCATCAGCGCTGCCCCCTTTGCCCACAGCCAGCATCGTTGAAGAGCGTGTGGTTGTTCAAATAGTTGGCACGTCGGGGGCATCGTGGGGAGGCTTTGGGACCAACGTGGCGGCTGCGTACACAAGTGAGGAACTGGTATGCCCGACCGCTGAGCCACCATGACTACGGCAGGCTCGTGTCGTGCCGACTTCGGCGGTGGTTCCTGACACTGCGGGGATCGTTCAACCTTGAACGATCGGCCGTGTCCGAACCGTCAGATCTTTCAACATCGACCAGCTCTGGGTCGCGGACGACGTTCCACGTGGAACGCCGGCGGCGGGGGTCGCCGCTGGTCGACGCGACGCGAACCTGCCGTGTGCGAGTCCAAGACGAACGGATGCGGGCAAAAAAAACGAGCGGCGCCAGCGCCGGGCACGCGCGGACATTGAAGGGGCCCTGGGACAAACAAATAAATGGACACAAATCACAGGATTCCCCATATTTTCATATGTTTTCTGGGTTTCTGTCTTCCCCCCCCACTTCCCGTACTTTCCTATATTTTCTGGGGAATCGACGATTCATTGTGTCGTGTGGTTTTTCCCCTCCTGAGACATGGACTGCGGATCCGCAGAGACTGCGGATCCGCAGAGCTGGCGCGTGGGCGGCGGATCCGCTGATCGGGGCAAATGCCCCCTGGAACATGCAGCCGGCGTCGCCCGACTTGGGCGACGGAACGCGTCTGAGTGGTGTGGAAGCGAGGCCCATCGCTGTTCCGCGCGCCTGGATGCGTGTTCCGACGCATGAACAACACTTTTGATCCGCGGGTCGAGAGCGCACCTCTTCCAGTCGAAGCTAAGCGGGCCGCGCGAAGCTTGAATTAAGCAGAGAAGAGGGGGAGGAAGCGGCGGAGCCTCAGAGCGAGGCCGAGAGCAACGCATGAACAACACACACCATGCCCATCCGTGGGCCAGGGGGAGGCGGACTGCCTATGGGACCATGGGTATGGGCGCGTGTTGTCGGACCCCAGGGGAGGCTCCCGTTCGAGCGGGGACCCCGTCCAACAACACGCACCCATACCCCCCTTCGTCATCCCTATGGGTATGGATGCGTGTTGTTCGCTCGTCACACATCCTCCCTGCATCCCCTGCAGCTGGCGCACAGCTTGTGGCCCCCCTGGGCACCGGCCAGTCGTCCACCGCCCGCCGCGCGACAGTGGCCGACCGGGACCGAGGCATCCTTGCAGAAGCGCCTTTTCGAGGGGGTGTGGGGAGTCCTCCAACTCCTTATCCGATTCCTCCAACTCCTCCCCCAACTCCTCCAACTCTTCATTTTGTTTCTTCAGCTCACCCTCCTCCAACTACTCCTCCTCCAGCTCGTCTCCCTCATCCCCCATGCGGCCTCCTCCTCCTCCTCATCCTCCTCCTCCCCAGCGTCTCCATCCTCCTCCCTTGAGAATCCTCCTCGTCCTCCTGCTCAGCCTAGTCTAGGGAGAATGAGCTCGCAGCTTCGCTGCGAGGAGGGTGGGACAGGGGCGTTTCCCCGGCGAAATCGCCCTCGCCTCTCTCACCTTCATCCTCCTCCTCCTCCTCCTCCTCCTCCTCCTCCTCCTCCTCCTCCTCCTCCTCCTCCTACTCCTCCTCCTCCTCCTCCTCCTCCTCCTCCTCCAACGGCGCGCTGTTCCAGAATGAGCTCCTCCCTCTGGAAATCTGGTGGCTCCTCGTGCACCCACAACACAATGACTCAGCACCCGAGGGCGAGGACTAGGCGACCAGGTCCGACCACCTGCTCCTGAAGGCTTCTGGAGTGCCTTGAAAGCGGGGCTCCAGAGGATCGGAAGTTGCCGTGTTACTCCCGTGCGCTGGCATCGTTAGGGGGCCGCATGCAAACCCTACCCCCCACGATTTCTGAGGGGGAGCGTGGGGTAGGATTCGCATGCGGCCCCCTAATCGTAATCGTGGTGTTCCCCGTCCCCGAAACGATGATCGCACGCGTTGGCTTCACTGTGGATGTCCAGGCTTATGGGGCAGCGGGATCCCGGGCAATACTCGCATGCTGATCGTGCTTCCGTCACGCGCCATCGGCGCGAAGAAGCTTTGCTGGCCCAGCACGTTGCAGGTTTTCATTTGCAGCGCTCTGGCATGCCTCGCATCACCGACTCTCACGACCTCGTCAACGTTTGCGCGCCAGCAGCTGGTCGTGCATCCGCAATGTGATGCATCGCATGGTGCTTCCTGCTTCTGAGTCGTTTGGACGTCAGCGCTTTCGACGAGCTGCAGTTACTCTTGCGGGGTGTGATAGAGTTAGGTTGGGCCTGTCCCCCTACAGGGGGAGTTGGGGCGAAAACTTAAAAATACAAAACAAGACCAAAACAAAATTAAAAAAAACATGCTCAAAAATAATCAAAGAATTGTCCCCATAATATGTTTTGACTACTTTTGAATATTCCCCCTCTAGAGGGACAGGCCCGACCTAATGATAGAGACATCAAGTTCAGCCCTGGCTGTGGGGGGCTGATGGGGGAGACGGGTTCGCCGTGCGCAGCTGCATTCGCACGTTCGACCCCGCCGTCCATGAGTGGCGGGAGGAGGCAGGGAATACGCGGGACCCGCGCGTCGACCAACTCGTCGCTCGTTCGCAGCTGGGAAGGGAGCTGAGTATCGGTTAAACGATCCCCATCCCCAGCGGCGTGGCCTGGGCCCCACTGGCCGATGTACCCCCCTCGATGGGCATATAGGCCGTCCCTTTCGGATTTCGAGGGGTGTATCCCCAACTGGGGGGGTAATTTGGTGGGGGTCTCGGAGGGGATGAGGATGAGGATGGGGGTCGGTTGAAGGATACTGAGGAGCGGGTCGATAACTCGCCCACTAAGTACGCAGATGGTCTTACCAAGAAGCTGGTAGGCGGTTGCGATACATCTGCCGCTGACCTTTCCATGGCTGGCTCCTATCGAAGCGGGACTTGGATGAATGTCTGGGCCCAGCAGGGCATACGCAAACTTTAGTGAAGCAGGGCCGTGGAATTGGCAGGGGAAGTGGTTCCGCTTATCATGCTATTCGCTCGAGGGATGTTCGTTTCCTAAGAAGGCGGTACAGCTGGTCAAGAGTCCTGGGGTCATAATAGGGGACCTCGCCGCTCTCTTTCAGTCAAGAGCTCAAGGCAAGAGTGGCTGCTGCTCGCGCTGGGTGGCACTCACTCGGCTCATTATGTAATCTTGCAGGGGTGCCTCGTCGTTTTCGTCGGTGTATGTTGCTGTGCAAGGTGTATGCTGGTCTGGAGGCGCACTTGCCGGTCAAAGCTGATTGTGACAAGCTCACGGGTGTGGCTGCAGCAGACGAACGCAAAACCATGCGTGGCACTGACTGTGATCGTGATGCTGACCCATGCTTGCTCACGAAGGTTGAGGTTTAAAATGGTTGCGCCTTGTACCCATTGAACTCGAGGCTCCCATTCGCCGCTGACGTCTACTTCAAAAGTTAGTATAATATCCTCGAGAGCATACATAAATTCTGGGTGCTTTACTTGGCACTTGTGGTGGAGAAAGGAGACACCTGTATTCCGTGTTCACCCCCTGTGGTCGTCTGGCGGCACTGCACATCCCTGGGTTAGGAGAGTATGGGAAGATCTTGAGACCCTGCACGTGCTAGGCGAGGGAGGGGCCTTGCTTGAGTACTTGGATGGGAGGATGAGGAGGCACGGGATCATGAGACAATTGAGTAGCTTTTGTTCGGTTTCGATTGCACCGCCACGGTCCTGGGCTCCTGAGGGTATTCCCAGCCAGATATCCGACGATGTTCCTGAGCCTCCTGCTCCTGTGTTCGGGCGAGAAGGTGTTTACCATTGTCGGCTTGTCTGTAAAGATGGTGCGGCGCGCAAGGCCACTCTTCCTAATCGGCAGTGGTAGAGCGGCACGGCCATCGCATGGTCGCGCACAGCACTGCGCTTTGCAACCAGTGCCCTGTGTGCCATACCAGATTCAGCTCCCAGGTTACGTGTCGAAGACATCTGGTGTCAGGTCGGGCCTGTCCCCCTACAGGGGGATTTTGGGCGAAAAAGTAAACATACTCAAAACATACTCAAAAAAAACAAACATAGTCAAAAAAACGTCCCCTGACTATTTTTTGACTATTTTTGAATATTCCTCCTGTAGAGGGACAGGCCCGACTATAATCTGGTGCTCTCCTGCTCCTGGGGGATTCTGCAGACCCGGTGCTGCACGGGATCCTGCGTCGTTTGCTGTCCCCTCGACGCTGCAGTGCCCCTTGTGCGACGCGGCCAGGCCCAGGGGCTCCTCTCGGGACCTGCAGAAGCATCTTGTGAGGAAGAGGGGGGGGGGAGGAGGGAGGAGGGAGGAGGTGTTGGGACCACTCGGGGGGACCAAAACTAAAGACCTTTGGCGTCGTCGTCGTCGTCTGCGGGGTCGCGGGACTCGGCTCGTCCAGCTCGCCCGCTCCTCGCCTCGCGCGCAGGCGCCCTGTTCCAAGGGGGGCCTGGCGCTGGGGGCCGGAACTGAAGGGGGGGGGGGGGGCCAAAACTGAAGACCTCTGGCGGTCACTCGTTCACGTCCCTGCCCGCTTCCTGCTCCACCCCCCGCCGGCGACGAGGGCGCCCCTGCCCCGGGTGGCGAGGGGCACGGCGGGCGGAGGCCACGAGGCCGATCACACCTCGGCAAGAGGGCCGAGGCCGCCGCCGCTGCTCGCGGCAGGGGAGGAGGTACGACTCGCCAATTGGTGGGGAGACCCGTCGAGCTCTATGTCGTCACCAGCCTACTGAAGGACCACGTCACAGAAATGATCTCGAGCACCCAGAAAGCTATCAAGACAGTGTCGTTAGAGGCTCAACGACTTCTGCCGTCCTTCGACTCGCGCTGGAGCGGCCGCGAGTTGCTCCCACTTTCTCGGGAGATCTCTGGATTAACCTGGATTCACCCGGATGTATCTCGATGTACCTGGATGTACCTGAATGTGCATCGATGTATCTGCCATTTACCTGGATTTATCTGGCTCGATCCCCACAAGTCGATTGGCGAAAAGTCGACAAGCCCTTAGGGAAATTGGTGGGGACACTCGTCGAGCTGAGCCTGGCCAACAGAGGCCGAGCTGCGCGACGTGTGCGGAGTCATCTGCAAAACATGCCTGCTCAGGTCCGAAGAGCTCTCGATGAAGGCCGGGCGCGTGGTCGGCCAGAGTTTCAACATAAATGCACAAATGGAGACGGGTCGGCTTCAAAGTGTGGTTCTCACCAACTTCCAAAATAAGATGAAAAGGGATTATAATGTTCAGAATGTGGCTCTCGCCTGAACGCCGGGCACTATCATTTAAGAGCATCAAGAGACGAGCAAAACCGTGTTAAAGGCTTCCCACTGCTACAAGGATCGGGGTGCGGCTCCTTTTCAAAATGGCTCTCGCTTGGCCCTTCCTGAAGCTTCATGACTAGATACGGAAGATGTGCACCACGTACACTGATGGATGGCGGTTCATATTCAATATCGGGCTCTCGCTTGAGGCCCCCTACCTGTTTATGGTCGGACATGCTAAAGTGCACTAGCAATCACACAAGTGAACTTTAGGATCCTACCCCGTTGCGCTTCTTACAGCTAGAAAGATGGAGATAAGTTCCACGTCGAAACGAGGCTCTCGCTTGAAATGCAAGTCCATGGGGCTCTCCTGCTTCATGGAAGGGGAGCTTCTCGCAATTGAAATGAATGGTTTCGTGGGCTCATGGTGAGGAAACTTGGGAAGAGAGCTGCATTGCAACATAGCTGATGCAGCCTGGGTTATGGTCCTCTTCCTCCTCCTGCCTTCCTGACTGCCCCTCCTCCTCCTCCTCCTGCCTCCCTCCTACTGCTCCTCCCACGCATTATGCCTTCTCCCTCCTCCTCCTCCTCCTCCTCATCATCATCATCATCATCATCGTCATCCTCCTGATCGTCATCCTGCTCGTCCTCCACTGCCGCTGACGACGACGACGACGACGACGACGACGACGACGACGACGACGACGACGACGACGACGACGACGACGACGACGGCGGCGGCGGCGGCGGCGGCGGCGGCGGCGGCGGCGGCGGGGATGACGAGACTCCGACGCTGACGCCAACGACGACGGCGCCTGCGCGCGCGACGCGCCGCGCGCCGCAGGCCGCCCCCACAGCGGCGCCCGCCGCGGCGAGGCGCGCGGCGGCACCCGGCGGCGCCTGCACGCGGCGGCGGGCGGGCGGTCCAGAGGCGGGCGGGCGCGCGCTGCCCTCGGCGGCCCTCGGCGGCCCTCGGCGGCACCCACCGAGAGCGCGAGCGGCAACCATTGACGAGCGCGCCGGGCGCCACACGGAGCCGAGACGAAGCTCGCGGAACGGCGCGGCCCTACGGGCGCGCCCGGTGGGCGGCGCTGGCGGCCGCCGAGGCGGACGCCGGCAGCGCGGCGGGCAAGGCGGCGACGGCGTGCGGCGCTGTCGGACAGCGCCCCAGGCGATCTGGAGCGAGGGAAGGCGATGCTGGGCGGAGGCCAAGCGTTCGGCGCCCGAGGGCGGGCGAGGTGCTCAGGGCCCTTCGCCAGTCACGCAGGACCGCGAGGGCCGTGCGGACGATCAGCAGGGAGGCTGGAAGAGTGGTCACTGCTGGGGGAGCGGGCCGGTGGAGGCCCAGCACAGACGCGCCTGGGCCCCACGGCGCGCCCGGAACGCCCTAGGCGGGGACAGCGCGGCTAGGCGGGTACGCCGACGCCGCGAAGGCGCTGGCCGCAGAAGCGGAGAGAACCTCGCCCGAGCCAGCGAGCACCATGGTGACCAGGGGAGGCGAAGCGGTGGAAGGGGCGCGTGAACGGCCAGGGAGCGGCCTCGACGATACCGCCGGGGGATCGTCGTCGCTGTCCACCTTGCCACCCAAGCCGAGAGGGCCATCGTCGTCGGAAGGCGCGAGCGCGTCGCACGAGGGATCCGGCGGGGATGGCAAGAGCCTGGGCCCACGCCAGGAGCAGGTCCCGCGCGGCCGCCCCGCAGGCCCACAGCGCGGGGGGCCGCGGCACCAGCGTCGGCGTCGTCGTCATGCTGGTCCATTTTACCGCCGAGGTGGAACGGTTCCTCGTCGTCGAAGTCAGGCCAGTGGTCGGCCCAGCCATCGTCTGGGTCGTCGGCGGCTGCTGTGGTGGCTCACCGGCAGGTGGTGGCGCACCTCCGCAGTCAGGGTGTTTTTGCGCTTCAGCCCACGTTCCATGTAGCCCGCCCGCCAACGAGAGGCAGAGTGGCAGAGTATTACGCCGCTGGTCATAGATGACCAAGGCGATAGTGCGCAAGACAACGGTAAGGCGTTGCCAGGTCTTAGCCGCCTCCACGACGTCTGGGAGCAAGTGGTGCAGGGTCACGCCGTCGGTGGCCAGGACCTCCGCCTGCAGAGTAAGTATTCGGCAGTGGCGGAGAGGCCAGCCGCGACACCCTCTTCGCCGAGGTGGCTGGCGACAATTTTACCAGGAAATGTCGGACAACCTGGCGGGCGCGGGCCCACAGGTCGGCACGGTTGCCCAGGAGCGGCGGTGGCGCCCGATCGAGGAAGGCTTGGATGCCGTCGACGCAGGCTCGGATGCCGAAGAGGACGTGCAGTGGCCGTTCTGCAGTGGCCACCAGGTGGAACAGCGCCAGCGTCTCGGCGCGCTGCGCCGCCTGGGAGAAAGAGAAGCCGTGGACTCATGCCGAGCCGTTGGGCTGGCGCGTCGTCCCGTCAAGACCCTGGGCACGGCGCGAGCGGAGAGAGAGTGGGCCTGGTGAGAGCAAGCACCGTCTGTGGCCGCGTAGACCCACCTCGCGCCGGTGTCCGGGTCGCTGAACTCGTACCACACGTCCAGATCAACATCCTCCTGAGCAAGACGGAACATGGGTTTCAAGAGTGGGTCCCTGAACAGCTTGGCCTAGAGGTCAAGCGGGCGCGGGTGCTCCTCGAGCGCGGTGCAATGGCGTGTGTTAGGGGGAACGCTTTCCACTACTCTTCGGTCAGCATGGGATTGTGGGGGGCTGCGACATTGGGCCTAGCAACGGCAGCAGCAAATACTCTGCTCTCTGGCGTCCTCCTTAACTCCTTCCTGTCGCAGCCCGAGACCGGTCGAAAGGGCGGGCCAGGCGTTTCGCCTCACCACTTATGGCCGTGAGCTTAGACATTGGCAACAATCCAACAAATGGAGGACGGGTGGTTTTCAAAATGTGGCTCTCGCCTCAGAGTCGCGAACCATCGTTTCAAAAATTATTAACAAAAAAATGCCACAGACTGATGGCGGGTCGTTTTCAAAATGTGGCTCTCGCCCTAACGCCGCGCACATTCGTTTGAGCTTCACGGGTTGAGGGCGGGTGGTTTTGAAAATGCGGCTTTCGCCTCAGCGCCGCGCACATGTTTCAAAATTCGCCAGAGTTTCACCGTTTAGGGCGGATCGTTTTCAAAATGTGGCTCTCGCCTTAGCGCCGCGCACATCCGTTTTGTATGTGCAAGAGATTCACGGATTGAGGACGATTCCTTCTCATAATGTGGCTCTCGCCTTAGCGCCGCGCACATTCGTCTTAAACACTTGCAAGAATTTCACGGGTTCCCATGGCCAGCGTACCAGAAATGTTGTTTCTGGAACGATTCAGTACTGCGAAGGCGCAAGAATTACATTGTTTCGCAGTGCTACGGTCCCAGGACCAATGTTCTGGCACGATTCAGGGTCGTCAAGACGCAGTCAATTTGATTCGTGGCTTTGGAGTCCCGAGAATGGTGTTATGGCACGCTTCAGGAAATTCAAACGCTTGTGCCCCAACAAGACAGATCCCTGTGGAAATGAACCCTTGAAAAGGGCCTGTGAAGAGCGAGCTTGGAGGAAGGAGAAATTCCAACAATGTTGAAGAGTCCTGGGTTTACACTGGTCCCCTCCTCCTCCTCCTCCTCCTTCTCCTCCTCCTCCTCCTCCTCCTCCTCTTCCTCCTCCTCCTCCTCCTCCTCCTCCTCCTCCTCCTCCTCATCATCATCATCATCATCATCATCATCGCAGTGCCGGGACAAAGACGATGGGTCGGCAGAGACATCAGCGCGGGCGTGGCGCTGCTAGGCGTGGCCGCCTCCGCACAAGCAGTTCAAGAGGAGGCCCCGCTGCCGCGGGATGCAGCTGGACTCGCCCTCTGTGCGAGCCAACCATGTCGTGGGTTAAGTCGAGCCTGTCCCCCTACAGGCCGATTTTGGACGAAGAATTAAGAACAGACAAGAAATACCCCAAAATGGCAACAACAAAAAAAACAAAAAAACGTCCCCAGGCTATTTTTTACTATTTTTGAGTACTTCCCCCCTGTAGAGGGACAGGCCCGACTTAATACTGCGCAGCGAACCGAGGTCACGCCTGGACTCTGAGCCGTGGCGCACGGGGGCAGGGCCGACAGCTGGTCGAACAAGGCTGGGCCCAGAGCCCAACCGACGACCTGGCCTGGATGGATTTTCTGTCCGAAGAAACCGTCGAAGCGGACGGTCTCGCTCGGGGAAACGGCCAGCTCGGCAGCGGCGGGCGACGTAGAGTTGCTGCCATCGACGAATGTGATGCTGAGCGAACGCGGCACCACGCGGTGTTGCCTTTTGGTCCAATCGCACATCAGCATTCGTCCAAAATCGAAAGAATTTCCCGGGAGGGGCCGCAGGTGCGGGCAAGGGGCGTGGAACACGATCCTGCAATGCGGATATAGCGGACGACGTGATATGGTGCAGGAAGTCCGCCTGACGGCACCAGTGTCCGCGGGGCAACACGCGTGGAGGGCAAGCTCCAAATAAACGTCGGAGATGAGGTAGCCGAGGCACTTCTGTCGGTCGAGGGCAGCACCTGCCAGGGGCAGGGCAGAGAGGCGGGCGTGCTCGACCTGGAGGGCCGGGCTTGCGCAGCCTAGGACGGCCCCAAGCGAGCCCCAAGCTGGCCTTGGAGGGCCTCCTGAGGGGCCCAAAAGCGGCCGTAGAGAGAGCACGTCGACGGCCGAAGACGGTCCAAAGACGGCCATAAGACACATTCCACACGACCAGGAGGGCCCGAGACGGCCCAAGAAAGCCCCAAGGTGGCCCATGTGGCCCATGGGAGCCCGTGGACCACCCCATCGGAACCCACTAAAAGGACGACAGAAAGGGAAGAAGACGACGAAGACGAGAGCAGAATCCCCGACACGACGCGGATGAAAGCGTCACATGTTACTGCTCTACCAAGCCTCGGGACACAAGGTGTCACACGCTACGGCCTCCTAAACACCCCCGACCAGTCGCCACCCAAGGTGCTGGGCTGGCATGGTGGCGGGACGTGTCACAGGCTGCTGCGCACTTCTATAGGATTGTGCCCCAACAGGTCTGCGGAAGAATGCAGCGCAACGGTTACAAGCACACGCTTGAGCTCGCACTTCTGTCGGCACGGTCGGCACAACCTTCGCAGACGTCGCCGCCGGCGTGGCCATCGACGACGTCGCCGCTCTCGTTGTGGTCGTCGACGTGATCGTCGTTGTCGCCGTTGCCGTCGCCGACGTCGTGATCGTCGTGATCGCCGACGTCGTTGTCGTGACCGCCGACGTCGTCATCGTCATGATCGTCATCGCCGACGTTGTGATCATCGTCGCCGCCGCCGTCGCCTTCGTCGCCGACGACGTCGCCGTCGCCGGGAGCGGGCGGTTCCTGGCGGCGGCGGCAGCGCCCGGGCCGCGCTGGCGGCGGGGGCACGCGGCCGCGAGCCTGTGCGCGCCCGCCGCGAGCCGCGCGCGAGCGGCGACGATCGACGCCCGACGGCGATGACGACGCCTGACGGCGACGACGACGACGAAGACGACGACGGCGACGACGACGACGACGACGACAGTCACGACGGCGGCGGCGGCGGCATCGACGACCACGGCGGCAGCCGACGCTCGACCACGGCGACGATCACGACGACGGCGCTCGACGGCGACGGCGGCGCCGCAGAGACTGTCGGCCGAACGTCCTGGCACGGGAACTCTTGGGTTCATTGAATTATGTTCGGCCGATCTCGATCGATCGGCACCTGGCTCTCGACAGGGGGGGCGTCCGAGATTCCAATTCAGAGGGCGGTTCCATAACGTTTTGCGGGCCGCGGCGCTTCCCTCCGACCCCCTGGCCCCCTGGCCGTGCGGGGCCCCAGGTGTCACATAAAGTCCGGGTGACCTCACGGGGGGGGCTGGCGAATCGGCCGCCCTTTTGGAGAGAGCCCCCTCCTTCTCTCGAATATAATCCAATTCAGGCGCCCGAAGCTCCAGTCCAGGGGTCGGTTCCATGACATCCTCTTCCTCCTCCTCCTCCTCCTCCTCCTCCTCCTCCTCCTCCTCCTCCTCCTCCTCCTCCTCCTCCTCCTCCTCCTCCCCGCCTCCTTCGCCTCCTCCTCCTCTCCTCCTCCTCCTCCTCCTCCTCCTCCTCCTCCTCCTCCTCGCACTGCCGGCCACGCGGCGGTCTGCCCGCCGCAGCCGCAGCGCGCGCCCGCGCCCGCGGCCGCGCGCTGTGGGCGCGCCCAAATGTGCACAAAGCACGCGCATCAGGACCTTTGTCCCGCCCCCTACCTCAATCGGGCCGCTGAGGCAGGAGGTGGGAGCCTCAGGAAACAGCCTCAGGAAACAGCCTCGGCCCGAGACCCCGCAAAAAAACCGGAAAGAAGCCTCAAAAAGCCTCAGAGGGCCTCAATGGAGGAGGGAGGCGGAGGCGAGGGCCCGCAAGTCAAAGACCCCAGGCCTAGGTCACTTCGGCCCCCGACCACCACCTCCATAATGGAAGTCGACCACCTCCTCGCGAATGCGACGAGGAGGCGGGGGTGGGCGGGCCAAATTCTCACGCACGTGCGGGGCCCCCCCCAGGAAGGAGAGAGCCAAACCCGCGAGGCATAGGCGAGAGAGGAAACCGGGGGGGCCACACTCTAAGACGAGGCGGCCGAGCCCCCAGGAGACCCCGAGGAGGAACGGGGAGCAGGGCATCCTGGGCCGAGGAGGGAGGCGCATGGGGTCTTGGAATGGCTCGGCCCCCTGCGCGCGGCCCCCGCGGGGCCAGGTGTCAGTTGTCGCGGTCGACCTCGCCCCCCTCGCGGCCGCCTGCACCCACTAGGGTATCCTGAGGGGCCGGCACGCTCACCGCCGAGGGGGAGTCCTCGACCCTGTTCTGCATGGGGCTGGCGTCGTTGTTGGGCGCCTGTTTGTTGTTGCCGTGGGGCTCCCTCGCGAGCCCCTCGCATGGGCATGGGCCCAGGCCGGGGTGGCCTGCGGCTCCGCTATTGGCAGTTGTTGTCTATCTTTTTGGACCGACCCTGCCCCCCGCCCATCGGCGCCAGCGGCGCTGCGGGGGTCAGGGGGGCCGTCACCACCCTTCGGTGCGATGCGCTGTGGTGACGAGCCGTCGAGGTCCTCCTCCTCGTCTGTGTTATTCTTCCCCGCTGTCGCGTTGTGGTTGCCATCGAGGAGGCCCTTGTCGCGGTGGTGGTCGATGTCGATGTCGTGGTGGTTCTGGAAGTAGCCATAGTTTCCGCCCCGCTGCGTCCTGTGCTGTCTGGCTCCTGTGGCAGAGCGCGGCGACGCCCGTTCGAAGCTCGCGCCTTCTGGGAGTCTCGGCTCCTGATATTGGGTTGGTCGGTCATGCTCGCTCTCTCCGAAGTAGCGGTCGCAGCTCTTCATCTGCTTGCGGCGACAGAGGAACTGGAGCAGGAATCATCGCGGTTAGTTCGTCGCCAATGCCTGTTCGCAGTGCGAGTGGTGGTCCGTGGATTTGGACGCAATGGCGTTCTGCGTAGTCTTCGGATAGCCCTTTGCTCCTGTTGGTCCGCCGTATGCGCCGTATCTCTTCGGATATGTCGTCTGCTGCGTCGTCGTCGAGCCGCTTGCTGAACTGCATGGCGAATGATGCGCACTGTCGGCTGGCGCACATGTGCTTGAACAATCGGTTGACCGTCCAGTAATCCCTCATACAGACCTGGCATATAGCCCCGTGGACGTTATTGTTGATATTTGCCAGCAGGCTGCGCTTCGCGCGCATGTGCTTTTGATACGCCGACCTGCTGCGCAGGACTTGCCCGCATTCGCAACATCGGCACCTGCTGTCGCGTTGTGGAGCCTCACTGACAGGCGTCGGAATAGTAGTGTCGCTGCAGATGTCGTTGGTGCGTCGTCTCCAAGCAGAAGTGGCTGCTTTCTCTTTGTTGAACTCGATGCCTTGGAGGGTTCGTCTTTTGCCATGCCTATCCAGTCGCGTATGTCGTCGTGATTAGGCGCGTTATGGTGCTTACTAGTGTACGTACTGATGTGGTGGAGACCGTCTGCAATCGTAAAGGACCATCTGCCGTCGTTGGCGATGTCGTAGTCAAGCAGAGCTCTTAATTCCGTCGGGCACGCGGTGGTGAGCCGCAGAATCTCTCGTAGCCTTGGTTGCCGTAGTCGTTGTGGGAGTGTCGCGATGCCTGCCCTGCTGATGATCCAAATGGTGGTGATATTCTCACGCTGAGTTGTCTGGCAGCCGATGCCCAACGCCATACTCGCAGCCGATGTGTAGGAAGTGGTGTTCCTGTCCGTGTCGGTCTGTTTTGCAGCCATCCAGGCACCTGCGTTGTAGTCGCGAGTAGCCAAAAGCATTGAGGTAATGGATCTTGGCCGTGGTCGTGATCTTGTCGCGCTTGAACACTGTCTTTCGGAGTGGTGTGGTAGCCTCCTTGAGAGCAAATACTCGCGCTGCAGCTTCCCGGGAGAAGTCGTTCCGATCTTTCACCACTGCGCCCAGGACTTTGAGCGAACGCGCGATAGTGACTGTCATTCCCATGTCAGAGTACTGCTGCTGGTCGATAAGCATTCGTCTCGCGATTATGTTTCCATCCGTGTTGTTGCCGGAGATGAGGAAGTTGGACTTGGCTGCGTTGATGGGGAGTCCCCGTGACAGTGCGTTCGCATTAGTAGCCCCCACATGGTTGTGACAGTGGACTAAATCGCGTTGCCGTCGGTGACCGTTGCCATATCTTTCACGTCGTCGACGAATGACGTTGTCGTCATGCGCTGGTCCTCGGGCGCCAGGCTGAAGACTGGCGGACTGGCTGGTATTCTTACGGCGGCGTCAGCGTTGATGGCCTCTTCGTGGTATTCTTTGGCGACTGCAGACATGGACGCGTCGAATGTGAAGTCGGCTATCAGTCCTCCTGGTCGCGTTCCTAGCCTTGGTGCCGCGTAGTCGAAGACGCGCTCTGTGAAGAACCATGCGTTGCGGTGGGCCTCGGTCAACATCATGAGCAGGTGCTGGTTGTCGACATGGGTGCTGACGATGCCGTTGTTGAGCATGGGGGCCTCGATTGCAGGTCGCATGCATTAGGGGATGTCCACGTGGCTGATCAGGTTGTCGATGTCGTCGGTGCTCATCTGCATGTCGCATACCAAATTCGTGGCTACCTTGTGAAAAGCAGATTCCGAGTCGATCATGATCACGATGAGGTCGGTTCCCTCCGCAGCTGCAAGGTCGACAGACAAGCGCATGATGAGGTGGTTGTAGTCCGTGCTGTAGTGGTTCCGACCTCCCATCTGCGCGCTAGCGACCAGCCTGGGTAGCAGGTCCTTCATGCACTGGCGTAGGTACCTGTAGTCCTGCATGATGATTGTGTTGGCGGGCGATATTTATCGGTGGTGTTGTAGCATCTCTTCGGTACCTTTCCCTTTTCAGAAGTGTGTCATTCGCGATCCTTTGTGCGCCACTCCTTCTCGGGTGAACAGTGCACTCTTTGTAATGAGCGGATGCGCGCGGGTAACTTCGCCAGGCCCTGCAGCGCGATCGGGTTTGGAACCCGCCAGTTGTTCTTGGAGCTCGTAGATGCCGGCGAAATTGCTGATGTTTCGAGCCGCGGCGTTGTCGCAGATGTCGCCGGTGTTGCTGCATCGCGTTGAGATGCTGGTCCTTGTCATGAAGGCTGCAGCTTCTAAGTTGCCGAAGTGGTGAACGGCCTCGTTGTGCTTGGACGCAGCGTTTGCAATGATCTCGCCGTCGCTGTCGATCATCGCAGGAAATGTCCGTGTCTTGCGGCGCGTTCGCCCGCCCAAAATAAAAGTTTGCGTACTCGTTTCCATCCGTGGCATGGCTCGTTGTCGCGCCTCGCCTCTGCTGCGCGCGTCGCTTGCTGGTTGAGGAACACGTCGTAGTCGTCGTCGACCAGTCGTGATGATGCGTTCCGAGTGTCGTTGTACCAGTCTCGCGCAGCGTCGAAGAAGCCTTTGTAGTCGTTGCTGTCGTTCGCGCGCTGAGCTTCCGCAGCGAGTCGTAGAAATCCGCGGTAGTGCTGGTCGAGGCACTTTGTCGGTAAGCTTATGGTCGGGCGTTCGATGGAGTAGGCTCTCTCCCTAGAGATCCTTCGGGTAACTAAGCGGCGATGTCGCCCGCGCTGCGCTGCTTTCCGCAATGGCTTGGCGAGTCGACGTCGGCCGGTGATGAAAGCGAAGGTCTGTTCGGAGATGTACTCCTGCATCTTCTTGCGCTGGCTTTTGGGCAGTGCCGCAGCGGCTGCCTCCACGATGCTGAGCGCGCAAAAATAAGCGCGCTGGTCTAGGCTGGTGCACCAGTCGGGGATCACTGTCGCATCGAGGATCTGCTTGAACTTGGTGACCACCTTCTCGTCCGTCAGCCTTGTTCTGTCGATCTTTGGGAACAGCTTCCCAGTGGCCCTGGTAGATATCTGCCAAGCGACTTGAGCGAGCACTGGAGTGTGATCTTCTCGTGGTCGGTCTGCTTCGACATGCTTTTTAACCGTCTCTAGGCCAGGCATCGTGGCAAATGTCGTCACGGCTTGATTCAAGCGTTCGCTTAGCATGATGTAGTCGATACGGCGTCCGTGACCATGGGCGCCTTTCCAGGTGTGGTGTTTGTTCTTGGTTCGTCTGACCTGCGAATGTTGACGATGGGCACGTGCGCAGACGCTGCGAATTCGTGTTGTCGCTGTCCAGGTTCGTCCTGTTGCTGTTGTAGTCCTGCAGATCCAACGCATTTTGATGTCGTAGATCCCACTCGCCCGCTCGCGGCAATGAAGATCACGGACGGGTTGAACTTCGATACCTGCTTGGTGAGGCAAACGACCCCAGCGTCGCATCGACAAGTCGGATCGGCGATCGAAATGAATCGGATCGGCGGAAATCGGCAGCCGAGTCAGGAAAAGTCGACGAATCGGCGGAAATCGGCAATCTAGCATGCCTCGAGTAAGGATTAGGGGCCCACATCGGAATCCGAAGTCGAAATCGGAATCGGAATCCATCGAAATCGAATCGAATCGCAAGAATCGGAACGAGCCCTGTGAGGTACTCCCAGAATTCGTTTCGTTATATGGCGTTATTCTGTTGCGCGGGGCGCGTGCTGCGTACGCGTACGATGCGGTCGAAAGCCTTCGCTTGGATCCGCACGATAAGTAGCCGTGGCCCGGCTGCAACGACGTGGAAGTCCGATGGTTCGAAGAATAATGGCCCCGTTGGCGGCGTTGCGTATGGTAGCGTAGGACTGGCCCACAATTCGCACCCGCAGTTGTAGTTGTGGTGTGGGCTGCTGATCATGTGGTATCCGTTGCTGGTGGCCACTCGTCGCTCGCTCGTTCCTTCTTAGAGTCCAATGAGGCGTAGTACGCGATGTTGTAGCTGACGTCGGATGATCGGCCCACGCCACTCGTTGGTCAGCCTTCCTGCTCTGGTCATGGTTTCCTTGACTGTCGGCTCCGCTTCTCTGGCACTTCCAATGTTGCATGGCATGATACTGAGTTTGATATCCGCTGAGATGTGGCTGGTTTCCGTCGGCGCTATCATGTACTCGGGGTTGGCGTCGCGCTGCGTGTTCTCGAACATGAGGTGGTTGTCTTGCTGAGCTGGGTATGCTTGTCTGTCTCGGTTGTTCTTGTCCAGTACTTTTTCCCCGTGGTAGTACTTGCTGGTAGTGATAGCGAATTGGAAGCTCCGCGGGATGCCGTTGGTGGTATCGTCCTTCTCGTTCTTCTTCAGCTCGCGCTTTGATAAGCAGTCGGCAAGTTCGTTCCAAGGCATCCCTTCGCGGCTTGGCACGCGGTGGAAGTCGATGCCAGTAATAGCGGTGGCGCAGGCGAGGACAAGCTTGAGGTACATGGAGGAGGTCGTGGTCTGCAATCGAGATAGCCGTGCCGCGGCATATGTCGAACACGCTCTAAACGTCTGAAAGGTTATGACGCGTTGCGGTTCGTTGGCCGCAATAATCCACATGAGTGTCTGTATCACTGCAATGATCTCGCCAGTGGTGTTGGTGTACGAGCTGCCGTTGAGGTCCACGTTGTGGCTATTGCTGACAATGCCGTAGGAAGCCCCCCTGAACGCACGTTCTTCTAACATACCACTACAATTAAAAGTATTCGTGTCATCCGTATTGTCAGCGTTAGCATTAGCATTCGCAGTATCATTGTTAATGTTGGTTTTAGTTCTCGTACTATTATTACTACTCTTATTACCAGTAGTAATAACCTCAATATTAATAACATATTCATCATCCTTTTCTTGCTTTGTTAGTAGCATCCGTACTGTTATTAGTAGTAGTAGTGGTAGTAGCAGCAGTTATAGGGTTATGGCTGATGTTATTATTCGTCGTACGATTATTAGTGTTAGTATTGCTACAGTTGTTCGTATCAGGTATCTAAGTATTATTCATATGCTTCGTATTCATTGTAGAAATCATAGTTATGATTCCTCTGAGAGGTCGTACTCTCAGGATTAATCCGATTCGTGGTATTCGTCTCTGTGCTCTTGATATTCGTATTGTCCGAAATACTCGTATCATTAGTATTAGTATTGAGCGTGATGTTAGAATTATTCGCATTCGTATTAGCAGTATTATTATTAATATGATCGTTCGTGTTAGCGTTACTCATATAATGCTTCATAGTATGATCACTACTCTTGTTAGTATGCGTAGTAAAATTAATACATTTAGTCGCATTCGTCTGCTCATAATCTTAATCACATATCAGTAGTAGAACAACTGTGATATACATATATATGTGCTTCGCATTCATATTATTCATATTGATATTAACAAGCGTGCCATTATTTGTCTGGTCATGTATATCAATGAGTACGCTTCTTAGTAACTCAGTACTATGATTCTTCATATGAGTTAGTATGACTTGTACTACTCATATTATTCGTAGTACTATTACTAGTTTAGCGTAATGGTTGTTCATATTATTATTGTCATTGCTATTCTGAATATTCCTCCTCCCCCTCTTCCTCCTCCTCCTCCCCCATCGACCTCCCCCTCCCCCTCCCCCTCCCCCTCCCTCTCCCCCTCCTCCTCCTCCTCCTCCTCCTCCTCCTCCTCCTCCTCCTCCTCGTCCTCCTCCTCCTCCTCCATCTCCTCCTCCTCCTCCTCATCCTACTCCTCCTCATCCTTCCCCTCCTCTCCTCCTCCTCCTCCTCTCCTCCTCCTCCTCCTCCCCCCTCCTCCTCCCCCTCCCCCTCCCCCTCCCCCTCCTCCCCTCCTCCTCCCTCCTCCCTCCTCCTCCTCTCCTCCTCCTCCTCCTCCTCCTCCTCCTCCTCCTCCTCCTCTCCTCCTCCTCCTCCTCCTCCTCCTCCTCCTCCTCCTCCTCCCCCTCCTCCTCCTCCTCCTCCTCCTCCTCCTCGTCATCCTCGTCATTCTCCTCATCCTCCTCTTCCACCGACTCCGATCGGGGGCGCGCAAACATGGATTAGCGATAATGCGGCCGGTGCCACCTCGTTCGGCGGCAGAAATCCGCGATCGATGTCCCATAGAAACGGGGCCCGTCGCTAATCCACGCTCCCTAGATCCATGCTTCCGATCGCCTGATCCGGGATTAGCAGCAGCATCAGCATCATCAGCATCATCAGCATCATCAGCATCGTCATCAGCATCATCAGCATCATCAACATCGACAGCATCCGCATCACCACCACCACCACCACCACCACCACCACCATCATCATCATCATCATCATCATCATCATCATCATCATCATCATCATCATCATTCCCCACCACCACCACCACCATGATCATCATCATCATCATCATCATCATCATCATCATCATCATTATCATCATCATAATCATCATCATCATCGTCATCATCATCACCACCACCACCACCACCACCACCATCATCATCATCATCATCATCATCCTAATCCTAATCCTCATCATCATCATCATCAGCATCATCAGCATCATCATCATCATCGTCATCATCATCAGCAGCATCATCATAATCTCCACCACCACCACCATCGTCATCATCATCATCGTCATCATCGTCATCATCGTCATCATCGTCATCATCATCGTCATCATCAGCATCATCATCATCAGCATCAGCAGCAGCATCAGCATCATCAGCCTCATCAGCATCGTCATCAGCATCATCAGCATCATCAGCATCGACAGCATCCGCATCAGCATCATCATCGTTATCATCAGCATCAGCATCATCATCAGCAACAGCATCAGCATCAGCATCAGCAGCACCATCATCATCATCATCATCATCATCAGCATCATCATCATCATCATCATCATCATCATCATCATCATCATCATCAGCATCATCATCCCCCTCCTCCGCCTCCTCCTCCACTTCCTCCTCCTATGCATCCTCTTCATCCTCCTCCGCCTCCGCCTCCTTCTCCTCCTCCTCCTCGTCCTCCTCCTCCTCTGCCTCTTCCTCATCATGCGCCTCCTTTTCCTCTGCATCCTCTGCATCCTCCTTATCCTCAGATTCCTCCTCCTCCTCCTCCTCACCCTCCTTCTCTTCCTCCTCCTCGTCCTCCTCCTCCTCCTCCTCTTCCTCCTCCTCCTCCTCGTCCTCCTCCTCTTCCTCCTCCTCCCCTCGTCCTCCTCCTCTCCTCGGCCTCGTCCTTCTCCTGTTGAGTGGATCTCTCTTCATCGTGGACACTGCATCATCATCATCATCATCATCATCATCATCATCATCATCATCATCATCATCATCATCATCATCATCATCATCATCATCATCATCATCATTGTCGTCATCATCATCAGCAGCATCATCATCATCATCATAATCAGCTTCATCATCATCATCATCATCATCATCATCAGCATGATCAGCATCATCATCAACAGCATCATCATCCAAATCATCATCAGCATCATCATCATCAACGACATCATCGTCGCCATCATCATCAACAACAACTTCATCAGCAGCAGCATCAGCACCATCAGCAGCAGCAGCATCCTCATCAACAGCATCGTCATCACCACCACCACAATCATCACCCGCCTCATCATCAGTAGCCGCATCATCGTCAGCAGCAGCAGCAGCATCATCAGCAGCAGCAACCGCATCATCATCATCATCATCATCATCATCATCATCGTCATCAGCAGCATCATCATCATCATCATCAGCATCAGCATCATCATCACCCCCATCATCATCATCATCATCATCATCATCATCATCATCAGCATCAGCAGCAGCACCATCATCGTCATTATTAGCATCATCATCATCGTCAGCAGAAGCAGCACCATCATCAACATCATCAACATCGGCATCGTCATCGTTATCATCATCATCATCATCATCATCATCAGCATCATCAACATCAACATCAGCATCATCATCATCATCAGCAGCATCATCGTCAGCATCATCGGCAGCATCATGATTATCCTCAGCATCATCAGCCGCAGCAGACTCAGCGTCATCATCATCATCATCATCATCATCATCATCATCATCAGCATCATCATCATCAGTACCGTAAACAGCATCAGCACCATCATCAGCGCCAACATCAGTATCATCATCAGCAGCATCAGCGTCATTATCAGCCTCATCATCATCAGCATCATCAGCAGCAGCAGCATCCTCATTATCATCAGCAGCATCAGCATCGTCACCCTCCTCATGATCAGCATAATCATCAGCATCAGCATCGTCATGATCATGATCAACACCACCACCACCATCATCACCCTCATCATCATCAGCATCAGCATCAACATCAGCATCACCGTCACCATTATCATCATCAGCGGCAACAGCAGCAGCGTCATCATCACAACCACCACCACCGCCATCATCATCATCAGCATCACCACAACCACCATCATCATCATAATCAGCAACATTGTTACCATCATCAGCATCATTATATTTAGCAGCATCATCACCATCATCATAATCAGCATCATCGTCATCATCAGCATTATCAGCAGCATCATCAGCGTCATCATCATCATCATCAGCATCATCATCATCATCAGCAGCAGCAGCAACCTCATCAGCAGCAGCATCAGCAGCATCATTATCAGCCAGCAGCATCATCAACAAGATCAGCATCATCAACAGCCCCAGCATCGTCAACATCATCATCATCATCAGCATCGTCGTCGTCAGCATAAGCATCATCATAATCCTCAGCAACAGAAGCAACAGCATCCTCATCAACATCGTCATCGTCATCAGCATCAGCATCATCATCATCAGCCTCATCAGCATCATCATCAGCAGCATCATCATCATCGCCATCATCAGAAGTAGCATCAGTATCATCAGCAGCAGCATCATTATCATCAGCAGCATCAGCAGCAGCATTGTCAACCATTGCAGCATCAGCAGCAGCAGCGTCTTCACCATCATCAGCAGCAGAATCGTCATGATCAACACCATCACCACCACCACCATCATCACCGTCAGCATCATCACCATCATCATCAGCATCATCACCATCATCACAATTATGACCATCATCATCATCAGCGGCAGCATCATCATCACAACCACCACCACCACCGCCATCATCATCACAACCACCATCATCATCATCAGCAGCATCATCATTATCATTACCATTATCATCATCACCAGCACCACCACCATCATCATCATCAACAGCAGCATCACATCCGTTGTGTGCCCTTCCTTGAGACGGCTCCGCTGCGGAAACCCCTGGGTGTGGTGCCCTGTCTGAGCTTTTCCCAATTTCTTTGATGTCCCGTGCGCCCAGTTTGGGCTCTTGGGCTGGAGCTTTTAACTTCCCCCCACCCCACATCCCACACACGTTCTTCTCCGCATCGAGGAGCGCTCGAGGACTTCCACACCTGACCTGACCTGACAAGACAAGACCTGACCTCCTCATCCTCCTCCTCCGCGTCCTCCTCCTCCTCCTCCTCCTCCTACCCCTCCTCCTCCTCCTACTCCTCCTCGTACTACTACTCCTACTCCTACTCCTCTTCCTTCTCCTCCTTCTCCTCCTTCTCCTCCTTCTCCCCCATCCCTCATTCTTATGGACCACTTCTCCTTGTCACACCGCCAGACGTATCCGCAGGCCGGGCCAGGCAGTTTCCCTTGAGACGTCCCTGCAGTGCTCTTCTTATATACCTTGCGGGCCGATGGCAATACGGGTGAGCAATCGAGGGCAAGAAGTTGCCAATCCACTGGCCATGTCCTTGCAAACGAAGCTTGAAGTTCACAGCAGCTGCACTGATGGAGAGCTGGTGGTTTTCAAAATGTGGCTATCACCCAGCGCCGAGCACAGTCCTATTATAAAAACAGCAGTTACCCTGGTGGAAGGCGGGTCGGGTTCGACATGTAACCCTCGCCATAGCACTGCACCCAGCTGTCTCAACAGCTACCAACCATTATACTGATGGAGGGCTGGTGGTTATCAAAATGAGGTTCTCGCCGCAGCGCCACGCACATCATATGAAAATATTCCAACTGTTCACGGATGGAGGTACATCTATCGCCTGAGACTTCGTTTGATTTTGAGGCCAGACTGCGAGATATGCACCAGCTACAAGAATGCATGGCAGTTCCTCTCCAAAGCGGGGCTGCCGCCAGGCACTTTCCAGAATCCAAGAACCTCGTACCCCATCTTGACACATGCCTCGTGGATTGGAGCATGGATGGCGGCCTCCTTCAAAACGGTGCTCCCGAGCACGCCTTTCTAGGGAGCGCTTCCCGCAGTGAAAGAGACTGCCTGTAGGGACCGACGGACGGGAAGCTGTGTTGCAGCATCATCGATACATCTTGGGTTGACCCAGGTCCTCCTCCTCCTCCTCCTCCTCCTCCTCCTCCTCCTCCTCCTCCTCCTCCTCTTCCTCCTCTTCCTCCTCCTCCTCCTTCACCTCCTCCTCCTCCTCCTCCTCCTCCTCCTCCTCCTCCTCCTCCTCTGCATCCTCCTCCTTCTTCTCCTCCTCCTCCTCCTCCTCCTCCTCCTCCTCCTCCGAACCCCTAGGGCCTCCAGCAGCGCCGGCGCAGCGAGCGCACCGCCGCGGGCCCCTAATGGCGCCGGCCCCACGGCGAAGCCCAGGCCCGCCGCAGCGGCCATCCGCCCGCTTCGCCCGCGGGTCGCCGGCGGGCGCGCCGGCGGGCGCTCCGGCGAGCGCGTGGCGGGCGAAGCGGGCCTTCGAGAGGCTCGCGGCGCCGTCGGGCCGTGGACGCGCGCCGTGGACGCGCGCAGTGTCCGCGGGGTGCGCTCCGCGGGCGCTGGCGCGGCGCCAGTGGGAGGGGCGGCCCCGGGCCTGCTGAGCGGGCCGAGGCGCCCAGGGCCTCCAGAGAGGCTCTGTAGCGGCGTCCAAGGCGGTGTCAGAGGATCGCGCCGCAACGTCGATGAACCACCGATGCATCGGCGAAGCATTGGCGACGCCAGGGATGCATCGGCGACGTCGGCGAGGAGAAAGTCGGGTTCCACATCGAGCCACATCGCCAATGGATCGGCGATGCGGCGCGGTTCTCTGACCCCATCTGTTCGGACCCCATCTGGGAGGCCTGGACTCTGGAGGCCTCCACAAATCTCCGATAAAGCAGCCGAGGACATACATGATAAGATAAAACAGTCAAAAACTTCAAGAACTACGTTTCGAAACCGACCAGGATGCGAAAGGAGCATGGGTGGCAGCGCCATGCCTTCAGCGACGACGACGACGACGACCACGATGACGACGACGACGACGACGACGAGGACGACAACGACAACGGCGACAGCGACGGCGTCGGCGATAGCGACGGCAACGGCGACGACGGCCCCATCGCGCTCGCTCGCGCGCGCACGGGCAGCGGCCTGACGGCGGGCAGCGCCAGGATGTCGGCAAAACCGGAGCCCTGGTAGGGCAGCACGTGGTGCACCCTCGCGGAAGCGACGTCGACCGCGGCGACAGCGACGGCGACGGCTGCGACGGAGACGACGTCACGCGGTTCGCCCTCCCGGGAAGAGCCCCCTGCGGTGAGGCGGCGCGCCGAAACAGCCAGCTCGTCGCTCGACCACACGGCGACGGCGGCGACGGCGACGGCCATAAGAAGAGAAATCTGCGCACGCCAAAGGAAAATCGGAGGTCCGCGCGGCGCCGCCCCTGGCGCGCTCCGGGCGCCGGGGACGGGGGGACCCTCCTCCTCCTCCTCCTCCTCCTCCTCCTCCTCCTCCCCGTCCTCCTCCTCCTCCTCCTCCTCCTCCTTCTCCTCCTCCTGCTCCTCCTCCTCCTCCTCCTCCTCCTCCTCCTCCTCCTCCTCCTCATGATCCATTCTGGGCCAAGATGGCAGCACCCAAAGATGGATGGCCCCAGAACGCATCCAAGAGTCTCCAAGACCACAAAATTTGCGGCGACCTTCATGGCTGACTCCTGGGTGTGCCAAGGCAGGTTCACAATTAAGGCTTGACGGCTGCCACGTCCGCTCTATTAAACTGCATCCTCTGCGCCTGGGGATCGTTTGTGATGGGCTGGTGGGGAAAGCACGAACAGTTTCCTCATCCTCCCGCTCCCCCTCCCTTCCCATCATTTTCCTCCGCATCCTCCATATCCGGTTATTCCCTTCTCCTCCTACTTTGCTCCTCGTCCAGCTCGTTTTCCTCCTCCTCCTCAACCTCCTCCTCCTCCTCCTCCTCCGATGATGATGATGATGATTATTATTAATGTTATTATTACTATTACGATTACTATTATTATTATGAGTATTATTATTATGAGTATTATTATTCTGAATATTAGTATTATCATTATTATTACTATTAGTCGTGTCAGTAAGTATTAGCAGTATTAGTATCAACATTTGTATTAACAGTGGTAGTAGTAGTAGTAGTAGTAGTAATAGTAGTAGTAGTAGTAGTAGTAGTAGTAGTAGTAGTAGTGGTAGTGGTAGTGGTAGTGGTAGTGGTAGTGGTAGTGGTAGTGGTAGTGGTAGTGGTAGTGGTAGTGGTAGTGGTAGTAGTAGTAGTAGGAGTAGGAGTAGTAGTAGTAGTAGTAGTAGTAGTAGTAGTAGTTATCGTCGTCGTAGTAGTAGTAGTAGCAGTAGTAGTAGTAGTAGCAGTAGTAGTAGTAGTTGTTGTAGTAGTAGTAGTGGTAGTAGTAGTAGTAGTAGTGGCAGTAGTAGTAGTAGTGGTAGTAGTAGTAGTGATAGTAGTACTGCTATAATTCTAGTTCTGAATATTCTTGGTATATTTAGTAGTAGCACTTGTATTACTACTATTATTAAGTATCATTATTAGTACTTAGTAGTGTGAGTAGTAGTTGAACTAGTGTTGGTATCGTTAGCACACTTCCCTTCATAAATAATTAGCATCACTACTAATACTAATAATCTGGGCATTCGTATTAGTATCATTCTTGAGATTCTCATTAGTGTACTTAAATGTTACGATTAATCGTAATACTATTAGTAGTAGTATCCATGTTATTCTTGTCATGACTATGATTATTCCTAGTACTACTGATTAGTGTTTTCATATGACGGCTGGTATTATGATTCGCGGTATGACTCTTAATCTCTGCGTGGTCATCATTTTTTGTGTTTGTAGTAGTCTCAGTTGTCTTACGATTGCTCTTATGATTGTGATTACTCTCAGTATTAATTCTATTATCAAAATTAGTAGTAGTACTCGTCTTATCAATTTCCTTATTCGTGGTTTTAGTATGATCCGTCGTCTTAGCAGTATCATAATTCGTCATAATATGAATGTAACAGTTATTAGTGATACTAATAATAGTATGATCAGGTAATAAGCAATAGTACTAGTCATATTGTTACCCGTATGAATAATATGATTGGTCGAAGTATCAGTATTGGAAGTTCGTCCTCCTCCACCTCCTCTTCCCCCTCCTCCTCCTCCTCCTCATCCTCCTCCTCATCTTTCTCCTCCTCCGCCTCCTCCTCCTCTTCCTCCTCTCCTCCTTCTCCTCCCCCTCCTCCTCCTCCACCACCTCCTCCTGTTCCTCCTGCTCCTTTTCGTCCTGTTCGTCCTCCTTTTCCTCCTCCTCCTCATTATCCTCTTCTTCCTCATTATCCACCTCCTCCCTCCTCCTCCTCCTCCTCCTCCTCCTCCTCCTCCTCCTCCTCCTCTTCCTCCTTCCTCCTCCTCCTCCTCCTCCTCCTCCTCCTCCTCCTCCTCCTCCTCCTCCTCCTCCTCCGATACGAAACCGTTTCCCCGGGAACCAATTCCCCGGAACCGCTTCCCCGGGACCGCTTCCCCTGAGGACCGTTTCCCCGGAGACCTCTTCCCCGGGGACCGCTTCCCCAGAGGAGCGTTTCCCCGGGACCGTTTCCCCGGTTCCGTTTCCCCGGGAACGCTTGCCTGGAACCGTTTCCCCCGATCCGTTTCCCCGGAGCCGGTTCCCCAGAACCGTTTCCCCGCAGCCCGTTTCCCCTGGACCGTTTCCCCGGTGCACCGTTTCCCCGGAACCGCTTCCCCTGGAACCGGGTCGGGCTCGGGTCGGGCGGGCGGGACATTCAAACAGAATGCATCATCGAGTTGGCACGCGAGTACCCAAACGGGCGGGACGGGTCCGGCGGGCCGACGGACCCGAACGGGCGGCCCCTAACGGGCGGGTCGGGTCGGGTCGGGCGGGCGGGACATTCAAGTAGAATGCATCATCGAGTTGGCACGCGAGTACCCTGGCGGGCGGGACGGGTCCGGCGGGCGGGCGGACCCTAACGGGCGGGACGGGTCGGGTCGGGTCGGGCGGACCCTCACGGGCGGGACGGGTCGGGTCGGGCGGGACATTAAAGAATGATGCACCATCGAGTTGGCACGCGAGTACCTTAACGGGCGAGACGGTCCCGGCGGGCGGGCGGACCCTAACGGGCGGGACGGGTCGGGTCGGGCGGGCGGACCCTAGCGGGAAAGGTCGGGTCGGGTCGGGCGTGCGGGACATTAAAGTATGATGCGCCATCGAATTGGCACGCGAGTGCCCTCACGGGCGGGACGGGTCCGGCGGCCCCGACCCTAGCGGGCGGGACGGGTCGGGTCGGGCGGACCCTAACGGGCGGCACGGGTCGGGTCGGGCGTGCGGGACATTACGATGATGCACCATCGAGTTGGCACGGCGAGTACCCTAACGGCGGGACGGTCGGGCGGGCGCCCCTCGGGGCGGGATGGGTCGGGTCGGGCGGGCGGAGCGGGTCGGGACATCAGAAGGCGGATGGTCGGGTCGGGCGGGCGGACCCTCACGGGCGGGACGGGTCGGGTCGAGCGGGCGGTACATAAAATAATGGTGCATCATCGAGTTGGAACGCGAGTACCCTAACGGGCGGGACGGGTCCGGCGGGCGGACCCTAACGGGCGGGTCGGGTCGGGTCGGGCGGACATTAAAGTATGGTGCGCCATCGAGTTGGCACGCGAGTACCCTAACGGGCGGGACGGGTCCGGGCGGGCGGACCCCCACGGGCGGGACGGGTCGGGTCGGGCGGGCGGGACATTAAAGTATGATGCATCATCGAATTGGCACGCGAGTACCCTAATGGGCGGGACGGGTCCGGCGGGCGGGCGGGACGGGTCGGGTCGGGCGGGCGGACCCTCACGGGCGGGACGGGTCGGATCGAGCGGCGGGACATAAAATAATGGTGCATCACCGAGTTGGCACGCGAGTACCCTAACGGGCGGGACGGGTCCGGCGGGGCGGACCCTAACGGCGGGTCGGGTCGGGTCGGGCGGACATTAAAGTATGGTGCGCCATCGAATTGGCACGCGAGTAACCCTAATGGGCGGGACGGGTCGGGCGGGCGGACCCTAACGGGCGGGTCGGGTCGGGTCGGGCGGGCGGGACATTAAAGTATGGTGCGCCATCAAGTTGGCACGCGAGTACCCTAACGGGCGGGACGGGTCCGGCGGGCGGGCGGACCCTAACGGGCGGGACGGGTCGGGCGGGCGGACCCTAACGGGCGGGACGGGTCGGGTCGGGCGGGCGGACCCTAACGGACGGGTCGGGTCGGGTCGGGTCGGGCGGGACATTAAAGTATGATGCACCATCGAGTTGGCACGCGAGTACCCTAACGGGCGGGACGGGTCCGGCGGGCGGGCGGACGGGTCGGGTCGGGCGGGCGGACCCTCACGGGCGGGACGGGTCGGATCGAGCGGGCGGGACATAAAATAATGGTGCATAACCCGGAGAAGCAATTAAGGAACCCCCAGGCGTTATCATTAGCACCGCGCCGTAATTAAATAATTATTTGGGGGGGGGTTCACCGAGCGATATTATTAGCACCGCGCACATGGAAGGAAAATAAATAATTCCAGCGCCCCGCCTCGGGTGGCATCCCAATTAGAATTGTAATGAAAATAAGAATACGAATACGAATAAGGAAAAACTGAGAAAAGCTAAGGAAAAGCTTAGAAAAGCTAAGAAAAAGCTGAGAAAAGCTGAGGAAAGCTAAGGAAAGGCTAAGACAAGCTAAGAAAAAGCTGAGAAAAGCTCAAGAAAAGATCAAGAAAAGCTGAGAAAAGCGAAGGAAAGCTAAGGAAAAGCTGAGAAAAGCTAAGGACAACTAATGAAAAGCTAAGGAAAACTATTGAAAAGCTAAGGGAAAGCTAAGGAAAACTAAGGAAAACTTGAGAAAAGCTTAGGAAAACTAAGGCCGTCGTAGGAGGTGGTCCATCCCAGGGTATCGCCCCCGCCCCGCACCGCGGCGTTATCTTAGCACCCGGCAGGACCAAAATAAATCCCCGAGCCAGAGTAGGAGTGGATCAGTGTACATGGTTACGGCACCGAACAGCGAGGGTCGAGCTCTGGAAAGACGCGTGGCCACTGAAGCTCTCTGACTCCTCCGCATGCGTTTCCTCATTCTTTCAGGAGGGTGTACCCCCTCCTGGTGCCAGGATAACGCTTCCGGGTGCCCGGTGCGTTATCTTTTCACCGGAGAGGGGGGGGGGGGGGGGTCCTTAATCGCTTATCCGGGTTAATCGAGTTGGCACGTGAGTACCCTGACGGGCGGGACGGGTCCGGCGGACGGACCCTAACGGGCGGGTCGGGTCGGGTCGGGCGGACATTAAAGTATGGTGCGCATCGAGTTGGCACGCGAGTACCCTAACGGGCGGGACGGGTCCGGCGGGCGGCGGACCCTGACGGGCGGGACGGGTCGGGTCGGGCGGGCGGACCCTAACGGGCGGGACGGGTCGGGTCGGGCGGGCAGGACATTAAAGTATGATGCGCCATCGAGTTGGCACGCGAGTACCCTAACGGGCGGGACTGGTCGGGCGGGCGGCCCCTAACGGGCGGGACGGGTCGGGTCGGGTCGGGCAGGACGGGTCGGGTGGGTGGCCCTCGATGATGGATGAGGGAGGAGAGGGGAGGAGGAAGTAGGGAGGGATGAGGGATGTGGGGCGGGGGGACGTAGCGGCAACGAGGGATGGGGGAGGGCGGGAGGGCAGAGAGGGATGGATGAGGAGGAGGAGGAAGAAGAGAAGGAGGAGCAGCAGCAGCAGCAACAGCAGCAGCAGTGTAATGAGAGAGAGTAGCAGGAGGGAATCCCCTTTGTGGAACCCGTCTGTGGAACCGGTCCTGTGGAATCAGTCCTATGGAACCGGGCTTGTGGAACCGGTTCTGTGGTACCGGTCCTGCGGAACCGGTCCTGTGGAACCGGTTCCGTGGAACCGGTTCTGCGGAACCGGTCCTGTTGAACCAGTCTTTGTTGAACCGGTCCTTGCTGAACTGGTCGTCTGTTGAACTGGTGTCTGTTGAACCGGTCGTCTGTTGAACTGGTCCCTGTTGAACCGGTCGTCTGTTGAACCGGTCTTCTTCCGCCTCCTCCTCCTCCTCCTCCTCCTGCTCCTCTTCCTCCTCCTCGTTCGTCCTTGTCGTCCATGTCTTCACCCCGTTCTCTGTACATGAGTATTTGTTCACCATCCCCCTCTCATCATGGTGGCGCATTGGTGCCGCTGATGTTGCCATGGTCGCATGATTTTTCAAAATGTCCACGATGGCCGATAACAACGGCCAAGTCGTGCATGAGATGCCAAAACGCTACAAGTCGGAGCATGCCCGTGCGATACTACATGGTTCCTCCGTCGAATCGATGAACCCTGCAAGGCCCAGAAGCTGCAGGTCAGAATATTGGGAAGACCAGGCCTACGAGGCAGCGGGCAAGCTTGCGGTTGCTCAGTACGTTCGCACTTCCAGGCACTCCTACCTCCGCCGTGCAACAGCGAGGCGCCAAGAGAAGGAGAAGGGCGGACGCTGCTCAAGCGTGCGACGGCACCTTGGCCTGGCGGCCCCCATGGAGGCGCCAAGCTGTGAACCTCCCCTTCCGGGGAAACGCCCCACAACCCCTGAAACACTCCTGCTGCGAACGGGGTCCTGGGAAGCCCGCCTAAACAAGTCCAGCCGGGAGGAGCGAACCCGCACTGGGGAACCCTTTTTGTTGTTTTATCCCGTCTGCAAAGAGGGCTTGGAAAATCTCGTAAACCTCGGCCAGACGCGGTTATCATCACCCCCAGGATATTTCGCTACGCCCCTCGAAAAATAACAACCGAATAACCCGAACACCTGAAACTCCCGAGCCAAAAAGGGGGTGCGAACAACCCACAAGCAAAGACTAGATTCTTCCATATTCACGGCAACGATGGCCCAATACTTGTTGTAGCCGCTGCCGCAAAACGCAATCGACGCCCCCTGGATGCGCTGGGGGGGCGCATTCGTGCCTGCCCGTTGGCCAGGCAAGCGCACTGTGTTTCCACGCGTCCCACTGCCTGGACGACTGCGTACGCTTTACGGCCTGGGAGGCCTTGGAGGACAAGGACCCAAATATCAATCGAGCCCAAAATAACACCAGAAATAGACGGGGAGAACGAGAGAGAGAGAGAGAGAATATATATATATAATACTAATAGTAATAGTAATTATATATATATATATATATAATATAAAAAAAAAAAAAAAAAAAAAAAAAAAAAAAAAAAAAAAAAAAAAAAAAAAAAAAAAAAAAAAAAAAAAAAAAAAAAAAAAAAAAAAAAAAAACGATGTGTAGGAGCATATCTGGAAGAATTCCCCTTAAGATTCAGATGAAAATCCAGTTGTAGAATTCTGCTGTTCTCGCAGTCGTAGTTGCATTCGCGATGACAGTCGCAGCGGCAACGGCAGTCGCAGTCACAGTCTCAGCCTCAGCCTGCCTCAGCCTCAGCTTCAGCCTGCATCAGCCTCAGCCTGCCTTGCCTCAGCCTAGCCTCAGCCTGCTTCAGCCTCAACCTCAGTCTGCCTTCAGCATCGGCCTCAGCCTCAGCCGGCCTCAGCCTCAGCCTGCATCGGCCTCAGCCTCAGCCTCAGCATGCCTCAGCATCAGCCTGCCTCAGCCTCAGCCTCAGCGTGCCTCAGCCTCAGCCTCAGTCTGCTTCAGCCTCAGCCTCAGTCAGCCTTCAGCCTCGGCCTCAGCCTCAGCCTGCGTCAGCCTCAACCTGTCTCGGCCTCAGCATCAGCCTGCCTCAGCATTCAAAATCATCCCCAGGAATGGAATTCTGGGAACTCGAAGACCACGAAGTGGCCTACAGTTGGCTCCGAGCATTCAAAATCATGCCCAGGAATGGAGCTATGGGAATTCGAAGACCACGAAGTGGCTTACAGTAGGCTCCGGGCATTCAAAAACGTGCCCAGAAGTGGAGTTTTGCGACCTCGAAGACCACGAAGTGTGCAACAGTTTGCTTAAACGACTTCCGCGGCTTCTCCCCGGCACCCGCCCAGACCCCCCTGGGGAGCCAAGATGCTTTCTGTTGACACTACTAGAAACCTATCAGTGTTCGCCGTTAGGTAAAAAAAGGTTTCAGGAAACGCGAATATTTCTCAGCGCGCAGCAAGCAAGCTTCGGGCGCCGTGCGGCGCCGTGCGGAGCGCGCCGAGCGTGGCTCGCTCAGGAATTCTGAAGGCGTCGGAGAAAACCGTGAGGATTCCTCGGCATACAGCAAGCTTGGTGCGCCGTGCGGCGCAGTACGGGGCGCGCCGAGCGTGGCTCGCTTGGGAATTCTGAGGGCGTCGGAGAACTTCACGTGCTCGACGAGCGTTTGCAGAGGACCGCTCAATGCAGCACGCTGAGGAGCAGCGCTGTTCCCTGCCGCAGGCTGAGGAGCACCGCTGTTCAATGCAGCAGGGTCAGGAGCACCGCCGCCAGACCGAGAACTATCAGCATGTCCTGGCATTAAGGTGCGCCGTAGGCGCTGCGCAGTTCCTTTGAAAGGAAATCTTCGAAAGCAGGGCTGTAGCCAAGAAGGCTACGGGGACGATGATGATGATGATGATGATGATGATGATGACGAAGATGATGAGTCTTGGAAGTCTGGGAAGTGGAAGAGCACGAAGTGGCGTACAGTTGGCTCCGGGCATTCAAAATGTGGCCCGGGAGTGGAGTTCTGGGACGTGGAAGAGCACGAAGTGGCCTTCAGCTGGCTCCGGGCATTCAAAATGTGGCCCGGGAATGGTAGTCTGGGAAGGCCAAGAGCACGAAGTGGCCTGCAGATGGCTCCGGGCATCCAAAATGTCGCCCGGGAATGGAGTTCTGGGAAGTCGAAGAGCACGAAGTGGCCTACAGCTGGCTCCGGGCATCCACAATGTTGCCCGGGAGTGGAGTTCTGGGAAGGCCAAGAGCACGAAGTGGCCTACAGATGGCTCCGGGCATCCAAAATGTGGCCCGGGAATGGAGTTCTGGGAGGTCGAAGAGCACGAAGTGTGTGACTGTTTGCTTAAAACGAGCCTGGCCCTGAGCCCGGCCCTCGCTGTCCGGATGCCGCCCAGACCTCCCTTCTGAGTCATCAGATGCTCTCTTTTGACACCATTATCCCGGCAAAGCAACCTAACAGCGATGTGTAGGAGCATATCTGGAAGCATTCCCCTTAAGATTCGGATGAGAATCCAGTTGTAGAATTCTGCTGTTCTCGCAGTCGTAGTCGCATTCGCGATGACAGTCGCAGTGGCAACGGCAGCCGCAGTCACAGCCTCAGCCTCAGCCTGCCTCAGCCTCAGCCTCAGCCTGCCTCAGCCTCAGCCTGCCTCAGCCTCAGCCTCAGCCTGCTTCAGCCTCAGCCTCAGTCTGCCTTCAGCCTCGGCCTCAGCCTCAGCCTGCCTCAGCCTCAGCCTGCATCAGCCTCAGCCTCAGCCTCAGCCTGCCTCAGCATCAGCCTGCCTCAGCCTCAGCCTCAGCCTGCCTCAGCCTCAGCCTCAGCCTGCTTCAGCCTCAGCCTCAGTCTGCCTTCAGCCTCGGCCTCAGCCTCAGCCTGCCTCAGCCTCAGCCTGCATCAGCCTCAGTCTCAGCCTCAGCCTGCCTCAGCATCAGCCTGCCTCAGCCTCAGCCTCAGCCTGCCTCAGCCTCAGCCTCAGCCTGCTTCAGCCTCAGCCTCAGTCTGCCTTCAGCCTCGGCCTCAGCCTCAGCCTGCCTCAGCCTCAGCCTGCATCAGCCTCAGCCTCAGACTCAGCCTGCCTCAGCATCAGCCTGCCTCAGCCTCAGCCTCAGCCTGCCTCAGCCTCAGCCTCAGCCTGCTTCAGCCTCAGCCTCAGTCTGCCTTCAGCCTCGGCCTCAGCCTCAGCCTGCTTCAGCCTCAGCCTGCAATCAGCCTCAGCCTCAGCCTCAGCCTGCCTCAGCATCAGCCTGCCTCAGCCTCAGCCTCAGCCTGCCTCAGCCTCAGCCTCAGCCTGCTTCAGCCTCAGCCTCAGTCTGCCTGCAGCCTCGGCCTCAGCCTCAGCCTGCCTCAGCCTGAGCCTGCCTCAGCCGCAGCCTCAGCCTCAGCATGCCTCAGCCTCAGCCTGCCTCAGCCTCAGCCTCAGCCTCAGCCTGCCTCAGCCTCAGCCTCAGCCTGCTTCAGCCTCAGCATCAGTCTGCCTTCAGCCTCGGCCTCAGCCTCCGCCTGCCTCAGCCTCAGCCTGCATGAGCCTCAGCCTCAGCCTCAGCCTGCCTTAGCATCAGCCTGCCTCAGCCTCAGCCTCAGCCTGCCTCAGCCTCAGCCTGCCTCAGCCTCAGCCTCAGCCTGCTTCAGCCTCAGCCTCAGTCTGCTTCAGCCTCGGCCTCAGCCTCAGCCTGCCTCAGCCTCAGCCTGCATCAGCCTCAGCCTCAGCCTCAGCCTCAGCCTGCCTCAGCCTCAGCCTCAGCCTGCTTCAGCCTCAGCCTCAGCCTGCCTTCAGCCTCGGCCTCCGCCTCAGCCTGCCTCAGCCTCAGCCTGCATCAGCCTCAGCCTCAGCCTCAGCCTCAGCCTCAGCCTGCCTCAGCATCAGCCTGCCTCAGCCTCAGCCTGAGCCTGCCTCAGCCTCAGCCCCAGCCTCAGCCTCAGCCTGCTTCAGCCAAAGCCTCAGTCTGCCTTGAGCCTTGGCCTCAGCCTCAGCCTCAGCCTGCCTCAGCCTCAGCCTGCATCAGCCTCAGCCTCAGCCTCAGCCTGCCTCAGCATCAGCCTGCCTCAGCCTCAGCCTGCCTCTGCCTCAGCCTCAGCCTGCTTCAGCCTCAGCCTCAGTCTGCATTCAGCCTCGGCCTCAGCCTCAGCCTGCCTCAGCCTCAGCCTGCCTCAGCCTCAGCCTCAGCCTGCCTCAGCATTCAAAATGTGGCCCGGGAATGGAAGTCTGGGAACTCGAAGAACACGAAGGGCCTACAGTTGGCTCCGCGCATTCAAAAGCATGCCCAGGAATGGAAATCTGGGAACTCGAAGACCACGAAGTGGCCTTCAGCTGGCTCCGGGCATTCAAAATGTGGCCCGGGAATGCAGTTCTGGGAACTCGAAGAGCACGAAGTGGCCCACAGTTGGCTCCGGGCATCCAAAATGTGGCCCGGGAATGGAGTTCCGGGAAGTCGAAGAGCACGAAGTGGCCTACAGTTGGCTCCGGGCATCCAAAATGTGGCCTGGGAATGGAGTTCTGGGAAGTCGAAGAGCACGAAGTGGCCCTACGTTGGCTCCGGGCATTTCAGATGTGGCCCGGGAAATGGCGTTCTGGGAGGTTCGAGGAGAGCACTAAGTGTGTGGACGGTTTGCTTAAAACGAGCCGGGCTAGAGCCCGGCCCTCGCTGTCCGGATGCCGCCCAGACCTCCCTTCTGAGTCATCAGATGCTCTCTTTTGACACCACTAGAAACCTATCAGTCTTCGCTGTTAGGTAACTAGAAACCTATCAGTCTTCGCTGTTAGGTAAAAAAATCCCGGCAAAGCAACCTAACAGCGATGTGTAGGAGCATATTTGGAAGCATTCCCCTTAAGATTTAGATGAGAATCCAGTTGTAAAATTCTGCTGTTCTCGCAGTCGTAGTCGCATTCGCGATGACTGTCGCAGTGGCAACGGCAGTCGCAGTCACAGCCTCAGCCTCAGCCTGCCTCAGCCTCAGCCTCAGCCTGCCTCAGCCTCAGCCTGCCTCAGCCTCAGCCTCAGCCTGCTTCAGCCTCAGCATCAGTCTGCCTTCAGCCTCGGCCTCAGCCTCAGCCTGCCTCAGCATCACCCGGCATCAGCCTCAGCCTCAGCCTCAGCCTGCCTCAGCCTCAGCCTGCCTCAGCCACCGCCTCAGCCTGCCTCAGCCTCAGCCTCAGCCTGCTTCAGCCTCAGCCCCAGCCTGCCTCAGCCTCAGCCTCAGCCTCAGCCTCAGCCTGCCTCAGCCTCAGCCTGCACCTCAGCCTCAGCCTGCCTCAGCATCAGCCTGCCTCAGCCTCAGCCTCAGCCTCAGCCTGCCTCAGCCTCAGCCTCAGCCTGCTTCAGCCTGAGCCTCAGCCTGCATGAGCCTCGGCTGTCTGCAGCCTCGGCCTCAGCCTCAGCCTGCCTCAGCCTGAGCCTGCCTCAGCCTCAGCCTCAGCCTCAGCCTGCCTCAGCCTCAGCCTGCCTCAGCCTCAGCCTCAGCCTGCCTCAGCCTCAGCCTCAGCCTGCTTCAGCCTCAGCCTCAGTCTGCCTTCAGCCTCAGCCTCAGCCTCAGGCTGCCTCAGCCTCAGCCTGCATCAGCCTCAGCCTCAGCCTCAGCCTGCCTCAGCATCAGCCTGCCTCAGCCTCAGCCTCAGCCTGCCTCAGCCTCAGCCTCAGCCTGCTTCAGCCTCAGCCTCAGTCTGCCTTCAGCCTCGGCCGCAGCCTCAGCCTGCCTCAGCCTGCCTCAGCCTCAGCCTGCATCAGCCTCAGCCTCAGCCTCAGCCTTCCTCAGCATCAGCCTGCCTCAGCCTCAGCTTCAGCCTGCCTCAGCCTCAGCCTCAGCCTGCTTCAGCCTCAGCCTCAGTCTGCCTTCAGCCTCGGCCTCAGCCTCAGCCTGCCTCAGCCTCAGCCTGCATCAGCCTCAGCCTCAGCCTCAGCTTGCCTCAGCATCAGCCTGCCTCAGCCTCCGCCTCAGCCTCAGCCTCAGCCTCAGCCTGCTTCAGCCTCAGCCTCAGTCTGCCTTCAGCCTCGGCCTCAGCCTCAGCCTGCCTCAGCCTCAGCCTGCTCACCTCGGCCTCAGCTCGAGCCTGCCTCAGCCTCAGCCTCAGCCTGCCTCAGCCTCAGCCTGCCTCAGCCTCAGCCTCAGCCTGCTTCAGCCTCAGCCTCAGTCTGCCTTCAGCCTCGGCCTAGCCTCAGCCTGCCTCAGCCTCAGCCTGCATCAGCCTCAGCCTCAGCCTCAGCCTGCCTCAGCATCAGCCTGCCTCAGCCTCAGCCTCAGCCTGCCTCAGCCTCAGCCTCAGCCTGCTTCAGCCTCAGCCTCAGTCTGCCTTCAGCCTCGTCCTCAGCATCAGTCTGCCATCAGCCTCAGCCTAACATCAAGCCTCAGCCTCAGCCCTCAGCCTGCCTCGCATCAGCCTGCCTCGGCCTCAGCCTCAGCCTGCCTCAGCCTCAGCCTCAGCCTGCTTCAGCCTCAGCCTCCAGTCTGCCTTCAGCCTCGGCCTCAGCCTCAGCCTGCCTCAGCCTCAGCCTGCCTCAGCCTCAGCATCAGCCTGCCTCAGCATTCAAAGTGTGGCCCGGGAATGGAGTTCTGGGAAGTCGAAGAGCACGAAGTGGCCTACAGTTGGCTCCGGGCATCCAAAATGTCGCCCGGGAATGGAGATCTAGGAAGTCGAAGAGCACGAAATGGCCTACAGTTGGCTCCGGGCATCCAAAATGTGGCCCGGGAATGGAATTCTGGGAAGTCGAAGAGCACGAAGTGGCCTACAGTTGGCTCCGGGCATCCAAAATGTGGCCCGGGGATGGAGTTCTGGGAAGTCGTAGAGCACGAAGTGGCCTACAGTTGGCTCCGGGCATTCAAAATGTGGCCCAGGAATGGAGTTCTGGGAGGTCGAAGAGCACGAAGTGTGTGACTGTTTGCTTAAAACGAGCCCGGCCCTGAGCCCGGCCCTCGCTGTCCGGATGCCGCCCAGACCTCCATTCTGAGTCATCAGATGCTCTCTTTTGAGACCACTAAAAACCTATCAGTCTTCGCTGCTAGGTAAAAAAAAGAGAGAGAGAGAGAGAGAGAGAGAGATAAAGAAATACAGAAAACGAAAAGAAAGAGAGAGAGAGAGAGAATAGAGAGAGAGAGAGAAGAAAAAAAATGAAGGAGACGGAGGGTGACAGGAGAGCGGGCACCCCCAGCCCGCGCCAGAAACTCAAATCTCCACGTTCTGCTGCGCCCGAACTCGCACGCTTGAAAAGAGCTGGGGACGCGCGAACAGACGCTAAGCAATGATTGAATACTGTCGCGATTCAATACTTGTTGTGGCCGCCGCCGCAGAAAGCAAGCGCCCCCTTCGACGCGCGGGGACGGGCGCACTCGTCGCGAACCTGCCCGCTGATCGGGCAGGCGCACTGCGTCGCCACGCAGCCTACTGCCCACCTGGCCAAAACACCGCATAGCCCCCCAGTCGCGGCGGCCCTGGCACGGGGCCTAGGCGGCACCTGCAGACCCTCCTCCTTCCGCACACGAACGGCCTCCTCACGCAGGCATGCCTGCCCGGCTCCTGAACCCGGCCTTAACGGCGACCTCCTCGCCGCCTCGCGCCAAAATGGCCGTCGCCTCGCACCCCCCCGCCCGGCGCCCGCGAGCACGCCGACGCCCACCAGGTCACCCGACGACCCGCCGCGCGCCGAGCCCCTCGCGCCAGGCCAGCCGCGCCGCGCCCCCACGCCACGGCCATCTCCTAGCACCTCAACCTCCTGACTCCCATGTCGGCGCCTAGTCCTCGCCTTCCTGGCGGGCCTCCTCGGGGCCCCCCAAATTTCCGCCCCCCCCCTGCGCCTCGCCATAGCCCGCGCGAAGTGCGGAGACCGACTTGGCCATCGCAGGCGCGACGCACCAAGCCGTCTAGTTGGCCCCCCACAAGCACCAATGGATCGCGCCACTGTTCCACATCCACCCCCCCCACCCCACCACTTTACCACCTCGGCGTCGCCGTTGCGATGGAACAGAGACACGGCCACTCCGATCCTCAGCGAGCGGGAGCCGAACTGCGAGGTCGGGGAGCCCTCCGCCACTGCCGCCCGCTGCAGCCCCTCCTGGACTCTCTGCCTCGACGCCGGGCTGCCATCCGCCCACCGCGCCAACGAAAAATGCGCCTCCTCGCCTCCTCCCATCCGCGCCGGGAAGTGCCTCTGGCACTGCTTTGCTTTGCCGCCAAAACAAGGCAAAGCTCGCAAAGGCCCCTCGCCATGCCCGCGCACTCGTCGGCCAGAGCGAAACGACGCGCCGACTCGCCCTTGAGCTTCGCCGCCGCGCCCAGGCCCGCCAGCACCTTGCGACGCCCCCAGTTGCCCGTGCAGGCGCTCTGAATCGCCCCCATCAATAAGAAGAACGCCGCAATGATCTAGCAGCACAGCACCGCGCCGCCCAAGTCCGACGCGGGGATAGTCCCCGCCCCAACGCCCTCGAGCACGCGGACCGCGACTAGCAAATTCCTCGCCCCAGGCCCCCGCTGACTTTCGATGCCGTTCGACGCCATCCACGGCTGAGGTTTGCTCGCATGCGGGTCTGACTCGCCGGGCTGGACACGTCGCCCCCGCGCCCCAGGCAACCTGTTTAGAATTATGGAGATCGTTCCGCAGGTGGAACACGGACGGCAGCAGCGCCCAATCATCCCACCGCCCCCCCCCCCCTAATCTGGCCGCCCAGGCTTTCCCCGCGGGCGCGGAAGAAAACGCCCCACTGCTGCCAGGCGACGTCGAAGCTGCTCTCAGCGGCCTCGGCTACCAAAGCCAGCACCGCCTGGCGGCCCAAGCCCCTCAGCCCCCCCCCCCCCCCGCGCACTTGACCTGCCCGCGCGCCCCTGCTGGCCTCGGGCTCTTCGCCGCCTTCTGGAAGCTGCGCCGCTCGTCGCAGGCCCGCCCGCTCGCCCCCCAGCCGCCCCTCGGCGATAGCCCATCCGAAGAGCCACCTGGGCCGCCGCGCCCTCGGGGCCCACCTCAACCCCCCTGGCTCGACCCCATCCCCCGACGCCGCTGGACACGCTGCGCCCGAGGCCGCACCCCCCTCGATCCGCCTCGGGCTCGACCCCTCGCGCTGGTGCGCGCCCAAAGATCACCGCGACATCTGCCAGCTCGCAGGCGCCCTCGTCGACCCCCCATCTGCCGGGGCCCCCGGGCGCTCTGCGCGCCCATCGCTGCCCCAGTCGCGTTCTCCGGGCCTCATGCCCCTGGCCGGGCTCTCCTCGATGAACTCCCCCTGGCACCCAGCAGCCCAGCAGCTGCGAGTCTGGCGCTGGCAGGCGCTCGCGAGCCCAGGTCGGCGACGGACAGGACTCGCGCGGCGGTCTCGGGGAGGGCAACCTGTCGCCGTCCAGATCCTCGCGCAGAGGTCCGCCTTGAATCGGCCGCGGACCCGACCAGTCCACCCAGCCCCCGGCGGCCCCCGAAACAACGGCAACCTGCCCCCCCGATCGACACGCCCCCCCTCCTCGGGCGGTCCGCGATCGCCAAAGGCCGCTCGGGCACCCCACCCCACCCCACCCGCGGGCGTCGCGGTTCCTCGCCAACCTCGAGCTTTGTTTTCACCTTCGCAGGCCGAACTCGAGGTCCAATGATCGGCGCGACCCATCGTTCCTCGGACGACCCTCGATACTCCGGGCGGCCGCAGACAGCGCCCCCCCCCGCCAGATCGACGACCGCGGCTCCGCCGGGAGACCCGCGCACGCCCAGCCCCCGGGCGGCGCGGGCGCGGCTTCGCCCGAGCCCTCCGCCGCCTCTGCCCGGCCCCCCAAACTCACCTGAAGGCAGCAAGGACAGACGCCCCAGGCGGCGGGAAGACGGACCCAATTCCCGACGCTACGAAATCCCAGCCCTGTCCCACCCAGTCGCTCTCCTCATAGACGAAGCGCTGGACTCTCCGCGCACCGCTCGGCGAGCTCGCGCTGGGTTCCGCGCCCACCCCCTGTCCGCCCGAGCCCTCCGCCGCGCTTCTTCATCATCTATATCTCTCTCTCTCTCTCTCTCTCTCTCTCTCTCTGTTTCTCATCATTGCTGTCATTCTCACAAATCTCATCATCCCTCTTATTATTTACAAGCTTCTCATTCGTCTATTTTAATGCATCGTCTTTTCTGGCTATTCGCATGATTGCTGCTATTCTCTCCCTATGATTGTCACCCCTATGTTTCTTGGGATCCTCCATTTCCGCGATTCGCGCCGACGCGCGCCCAGTCCTGGCCCGCGCTCTCGACGCGACAAGCGCGAAAACACTTGCCAGCTCCGATCTCGTCGGAGGCGGGGTCGCTGCGCGCCGCCCCCTGCAGCGCCGGGTCGTCCGCGCGCCCCGAGCCGCACTCGCACATTACCACGGAATGCACCGACACATCCTGCACTATCAGGATCTTCTTCAAAACCACCACGTCGCACACCTCCAGGAACCCACCGCCCGGCGCGGGGGGGCCCGCCGCGGGCAGGCGGCCCGCCTCGGACACCGCGATGAACAGCTCCCCCACGAAGATGGATGGCCACATGCGTGCCCTTCCTCTCTGACCGAGGCCCATCAGATGCACGCCACGGGCGCCCGCTGGCCCTCGCGCCGCCGCTCCTGCGCACCCACAGGAAAAGAAAGCTGCACTCGAAACCCAACCGCCAGCACGGGCACAGGCCCGCCCGAGCCTGCTGCAAGAGCGCTTCCTGCACCTCGAGCGTCCTCGCGCTGCGCCATGGGTGGGCACCCTTCGTGGGCATTGGGTCCTCGTAGTTCTCGACTGCATCCCCGACCCCCGGCCCCCTCTCGCGCATGTCCTGGGCCCGCCCTCGGGCGCCGGCCCACGCGCCTCTCTGCCGCGGGCGCGGCGCCCAACCCACTTCGGGCGAGCAGGCACCTGGGCGCTAGACTGCTCGGCAACGCTTCCACACTGGACTGCCCCAGATCTTCAGAACTCCCCCACGCGGATCCCCGCTCCTCACCTCGCCCTCTCCAGCATTACGGCCCTGCCAGACGGCCACCTCGGCGCGGCAACGCGGGCGCCGCATCGCCGCGAGCTCGGGCGCGCGAGGGCCCTCCGCCAGCGCGCCCCGCAGGCAGAGCCCCCACCCAGCAGCTGGGCCCTCGGCGGGCGGACGGCCCGCCGCGAAATCCGACCTCAGCGCTGCGCCGCCCGAATGGTTGGATCAGGGCCCACAGGCGCCCCTTCGTCAGCGGGAGCCAGACGTCGGCCACGCCCTGTCGCGGCCCCCACCCCCAGCTTCGCGCGGCCCCACGGACCCGCGCGCACCGCGCGAACCGCAACTCGTCGAAGTGCCACCCGGGGGAACACCGCCAAGCAGCGGCACCCCCTGTCGTGACCGAGCTTCACGGCATCGCGACTGAACACACGGACATTCGACTCAATGATGGCGATGCAATCGCCCGCTTCGCCCACGTTGATCTCGGCTTCATTGGCATCCCCCCACATGTCCGGCATCCCCTTCTGCTCGACAACCCCATCCACGCTGGCCCAGCGACCAATGCGGGCGCGCAGGCAAGCTGACGCGTCGCCGATGAAGACGCACTGCATCTCCTCAGGCCCCCCGGAGTAAATCCCTTCGAAGCACTTGGACCATTCCTCGGCGACCGGCACCCAATCTCGATAGTCCAAGATCTTCCACGGTCGCGCCTCGACGCGGCCTCGGGCCCACCCCGGCTTGCCCTCGTCGCCGCCTCGCCCCTGTCGCGACTGCCTCGGGCTCCTGCGCCTGGCCGCCCACTCGCTGCAGGATCCTCCGGCGCAGAGGGGACCCCCCCGTCACACCGCGCCCTGGAGCACCTCCCCTGAGACGGGGCTGGACAAGCGGCCGCGGCGGCGTGACCGCACTCGCGGCGGGGCCACCCTGATCCCCTGGCTCTCGGGCGCGCCCAGCCCCAGTCGTTCGACAGATCGCGACTTTGAGGCGCGCGCAGCCCCGCGCTGCTAGAACCTTCGGCTCGTCGTCCTCGCGGACTAACCGGAGGGCGCCCACGCGCCCTGCCATCCCTCCTCATCGCGCATACTCCTAGCGACAAGGCCATGCACGATGCATGCCAGCAGGCTCGCGGCCGCGTCGCCTCCCGAGACTCCTGGCCCGTCTCCCAACGCGCAAGACCTCCTCGGCATCTTGCCAGCCGCACCCCCGAGAATCCCCCCTTCGCAGCTGGCGCGAGGTCTCCTCCCCAACGCCCTCAGACCCAGCGGAGGTCGCGCGGGGCGCCCGACCCCCGGCGGCCCCGCGAGGGCGCAGGCGGGCGCACCCGCAGCCAACAGCTCGGTTGCCCAGCTCCCCTCCTCCCTGGCGGCCCCCACACCCCCGCTCGGGCGACAGGCGCCCTTGCGCCACCTCAACCTCCAGGGCCGACGGCGGCGCTAAGCCCGAAGCAGGGCATTGGGGCGCGGGGCAACAGCGGCCGCGGCTACCCGATGGGTTGCCTCGAGGCGGCCACCCAAGATTCCTCGCGCACCGCCGCCTGACTCACCCCACGACGTTCTTTCACGATGGACCCCAGCCCCCCGGAGCCCCGCGGCCCCTATCCCCACGACGCCCCCGCATTCCACTCGCGAGGCCACATTGGACTCCACGGCGGCGCTTGCACGCGAGCCTCGGGTCGCCAAAATCTTCGGACAGCCGGATCCTCCCCGCGACGGCGAGGGGGGTCCGCTGGTCGCGCACTTCCCCAGACACTCGATACCGAGGGCCGTGGGCCCCCGCTGTCTCCTGGCCTCCGCAGTCGCAAGCTGGCTAGCAGCCCCAGCACAGCCCGCGAGACGCTGGCTACCGGGCCCCACTGGCACCTCAAGGTACACAGCCGGCCCCGCATCCCCAAACCATCCCAAACCTCACTCCTTGGGGCGCCCCCCGCGGCGTAGGCGACCGCGCTCTCCTGGGCGGCCACCCTTTACTCTCGCCAGGCAGAGACCCGACTCGGGCCGCGCGAGCTGGCGGCGCCTCCTTCCTCGGCCTTCCTCGCCGCCCGGGGACCCTCCTCCGGCACTCCTTGAACAATCACAGGCGGCGCGTCCAGCTGGGGTGAACCACCAACACACCATCGCGTAGTACTCGTCCGAAGTAGACGCAACCCACCTGGGCGCACTTCTCAGCCTCGCGCTTGGTCTGGTACATGTTGCTGCGCTGGCAGCATAGGTTCGCCTTGCACGCCCCCCCCCCCCCAAACGAAGGTTCGACTTCTCGCCGCCCCCCCTCAAGGGCTACACCGCCGTTCTCCTCCTTGCTCAGCTGGAAGATCATGTCGCCCCCTGGTAGAGCACCTCACGAGGCGCGCACTTGGCGCCCTCGTGCCCTGACACCAACTTCTAGTTCGGATCGCGGAGCAGCTTCGCCGGCACGCCCGACGGGGGCCACCACCTTCGGCAGCCCCCACGCCCAATGGCGGAACGCCCCGCACAGCTCGGCGCAACCCTCCGAACCGAACGCACCACACCCACGACTGCATGTCCAGTTCTCTGCCCCGAACGCACGGACCGCCCAGCGCGCGGGGACGGGGGGGGCGCAACCAAGGTTTCCGGGTTCGCGTCGGTCTCCTCGGTCACGTAGCCGCAGGACGGGACGCGCACCGCGTAGTTTCCCCCATCCGAAGATTGGGGCTCCCAACGCAGGTGGGCCGTCTTCTCCTGAAACTCCTCCAGCAGCGTTCACTGCCAAATGAAATCTTACGGGGCCTCATCCCAGGAGTTGGTGGCTAGGCGCCCCATTATCGCCGCCGCGTCGACGACCTTGACGACCACGTGGCACCCCCGCCCCTTCGCGTCACGGGCGCGCAACTGGGCGAATCAGTTGTCGCCCACGGGGGTAGGTGCACCTGGGCCGCGCAGCTCAAGAACAACGCCCCCCCCCTGCCTCGCCTCCTGGGCGCGGAGGCGGCGGCACCAGGCAGTGCACGAGGACCCGCATCAGCGGCGCCAACACCAGCCTCAACGGGTTGACCACGAGGTAGTCCAGAGCAGTGATGATTGAAATAAGCAAGTAGCCCATGCCCATGACAAGCCCGACGACCAGCACGGCAAGCAGGACGCTCGACACGATGGACCAATAGTCTCCGAAAGCGACTCGGCCCACAGTGCTCACCGCTCCTCCGATCAGGCCGCCTCCATCCCGATCGCTGAAGAAGCCGCCGATCCAGGGGCCCGGGAACGCGAAGTGCACACGCTGGAAACTCCATCCGCCTGTCTTCGCATCATCCTCGTCGTCGCCGTGCCGGGGTGGCGGGGGTGGAGACTGTCAACGTGGGTCTTCGCTCCTGGCACCCCCTCGGCTCCGAGCGAAACAACCTCCTCTATGTGCCCCGCCCTCCTCTACCTCCAGCAACTCCGCCCCGCGCAAGGACGCCTCCGCCGGCTCGGGCGCCGCCGTCCCGCTCACGGCTCCCTCCCACGACGGTGGCGGCACACCTCGCCCTTGGCCGACCTCCAGGAGATATTCACCCGCTGCCAGAGGGGGGGAGCGCCCCTTGCCACCTCCTGGTCGCCCTCGGCCTCCCTCGGCGGCGCCAGCGGCGCAGCGCTTACGTTCCTCCCAGGGTGCCCTGCATCCTCGCCCCGAAAGACAGCGACAGGTCCTCCTCGCTGGTGTCCTATGCGACGCGCACCAAACCCTGGACCATGCTCAAGATCAGATACGCGTCGCCCTCCTCAGCGTCGGCTGCCAGCGCAACCGCCGGCGTAGAGCCTATGGCCCAACACCTGAAGGTGGTGGCCACCACTAACCCCATGATTCGGCGGTGGACAAACCTCCCTTTAGTAAACCACCCTTTAGTGACAACGGCCTAGGACCGAAACCGACGGACCTGGACCCGCAAAAATGACGGCCGCGACGCCCTCTCGCGAAACGAAAACGGCCAATTCACTAGTCGACGTGTCAGGGTAAGAGGTCTATCAACCTCCGAATGATCATGGGCACCATCGCGGCCATGCTGTCCGGCTCGTCGGCACCCCGGGCCCGCGCCGCGCTGGGCACCGCCTCCTCTCGGCATCGCCCCGCTCCTCGACGCCGCGGGCGCGGTCCTGCACGGCCCCGCCGGCAGCGCAGGGACCCCGCGCTGTCGCGGCGCCAGGCCGTGCGGCTCCCAGCCAGCCGCCCCCAAGAGCCCGCTGGGTGCCCGGGGCCTTTAAGGCCGCAAAGAAAACATGAGCCCCCATTGGGCCGCGGGGAGGGAGGGAGATAGACAGGAGAGCGAGCACGGGCACACCGAGCCGCCCCCGCCACCGGAAACCTCACGTTCTGCGTCGCCCGAACTCTCACACCCAGGGTCTTGAACAATACCCCGTAAGCCCCGAAACTCCGCCCCCCCCCGCCCCCCCCCCGCCCCCGCCTCCAGGGGGTCACGCCAAAAGGACACGAAGCCTGGCAAATATGATTTTTTTTCCGCTGCAAACACCCACCAGTTTCTGCCGGTTTCAGCCTCTGCTCCGATACCGTAGTCAATCCGCTTCCCCTCAAGGGGGCTATAACAACTCCCAACGGATTCGTACGGCTGCCAAGCTCAATAGCGGCAAAGCTCGAATGCGGCAAGTGGCAAGCAGAGGACGATTATCAAATTAACTCGCATGTCCTCAAAGTGGGTATCCGGGCTACTCCACGGAAGCACCACCAACAAAACAGAGGTGAGACGCGACAGCACCGACACTGGGCCAGGCTCAAGAATCCCCCATTTCAGATGAGCAATGACAGCCACAGGGAGAGGAAGAGGGGAAGAGGACGAGGAGGAGAGGAGGAGGAGGCGGAGAGGAGGAAGAACAGACAGGAGCCTAAGGCGATCTATAGTGTATCAAACCCATCAGCTCAGGTTCGAAGACGTGCACAAGTCACCTGCAGAAAAGAAACCGCACCACTGCGGGGTGAAAATGCCTGCAGCTGCCCGTAAATGGGACCGCCTGCACCCATCGCAAAGCAGCGCGTGATAGAAACCTAACAATGGTTGCTATCAAGCTGGAGGGAGGGAGGGGGAGAGGAGGAGGCCAAGGGGCCCAGAAGAAGGAGGGGCACAACGCACATGAGACCCGCACTCACGAGACGAGGCGGAGGACTGGGCAAAAACGCTCTCCAGTGGCATTGTATGTTATCGCCGAGCGGGCGCCACCGCCAAACGCGGGAGCGCGGGTCAAGGGCGGATCCCGAGAGGGGATTGGCTCCATTCCCCGGGCACCCGGCAGCCTGCCAGCACGCCCTGGCCGTGCAAACGGCACGCAGACGCCAATTACACGCCAAGGTGCGCATGCACCATGGGCTTCCCCGAGGAACAATCACGAATGGAAATAACTATCAAAAGCGGGCAGGCATAATTTACCCACAGTGCCTGGCCCCAGCCGGCGATACGAATTCACTGTAAGTTCGCATCGGCCCGCACGCGGAAACGATTGCGAGGCAACGCGGCGGAGGAGGAAGCAAAGGGAGGAAAAGCAAAGACTTGATTCAGAAGCTAACGCAACTCTGGACTGCTGACCAACCTTTCCCAAGGAATGGGACTGCCGTGCAGCCGCACGCAATGGCCCTCAACTCGCCGCCGCGCAGCCGCCGCATCTCTCTCCGACGCCGGCCGCGGCAGCTAGTACGGGCAAGCGTAGGCGGACGAATCCTGCCCCCCCTGCGCACGACGACGCGGCTTGCTGTCCCGGCCGCGCGGCCGATGATCTGGCCACAGGAGCCTGCACCTGGACAGGAGGACGGGGAGGAGGAGGAGGAGGAGAGGGAAGGAGAAGGGAGCAGCATGCAAACAAAAAGCAGCATGAATGCGCAGCCAAGCCAGAACGAAAACGCCAGCGAGAAACAGCCACTCAAATGCTCATGCCCACCTTGAGTCGAAGGTGTTTGTGGCCCCACGATGTCCCTGGACCGCTTCTCGGACGGCCTGCTCCAACGCCCTGCGAACAGTATGTTCACCGCGCAGCGCCGCTCGCTGATTGCGAAAGCGGCAGTGCAGGCGGTACGCTGCGGCCACTCGCAGAGCCCCCAGTGTCAGGCGCCCGTCTGTGAGCTCCGACGGTGGGTCCAGCAACAAGAAAGAGAGTCGCCGTGGTCCAACCTCCGGAATGCACGGTAGACGTAAATATCGGGCACCAAATCTTGCCAATGAGCCGCAGACGGAGGCATGCTCCACCGAGTCGCCGTCCTCCATCCCGCAGTACAGGCAAGCCTTTCTGTTGCCGAATCGGCGGCCCGTACACCACCCAGACCACAGCGTCCGGATGACCGCCGCACTCACACGGGGAGGCACTAATGCTGTTAGCCGCCGCAGCATCACAACGGCCCTCTGCGCACGTAGTCGGGGAAATAACGGAACCACCCAGTGCTCGAGCTTCAATCGCATCCGGCGTTCAGGGTCACGTTGGTCCCGCTCCTGCAACAGATCGCAAGTAGCGCGCTGAAGCCCCTTGACTGCTCGAGGCTCCTGCTCCTGCGTCCACGGTCGCGTGGCAGATCCTGCCGCCCTCTCCTGCGCCCTTGTCAAGGAGACGCCGGCCTGTCGGACGCTCTCCGCTGCGGCGCTTATCAGATGGCAAAAGGACGTCTCGAACCATGTCGACCACCTCCCCCGCCGCACGACATGCGGCGAAGCTGCCTCTGCAGACGCCAGCCTCCGGAGCCAGGGGCGGCATCGCAAACCGCCCGCGGCGCGAGCCTCCTGGTGTAGCACGCGGAACTTCGCCGCCAGGGAGACGCGCGGCAGGTTGACGAACTCCCGTGGGAAGCCGAAGTCCCTGCGCAAGCCGTGCAGATCTGATGCGTCACACCAGTTATAGGGGCCGGGTACCAGAGCGCGAAGAAGGCGCATTTCAGTAGTGGGCCAACTGGCCGGCAGGTCGTCCAGCTGCAGCAGGAAACTCAAAGTGGAGGCAATGTAGACGCGGTATACCACTGCGGCAAATTGCAACCCGAGTGAGACATTCTTCCATAGGCGGGCGCGCCCAAGCGCTTTCTCCACGGCCGCGCCCCAGCTGCGCTCTCTGCGCCCAGGGCCAAGAACGAAGCCGAGATATTTTGCCCAGAGCTGGCACTGCACGAGCCCCCACGTTGGGAAGCGGGCTGCGATGCCATCCAACACCTCCTGGGGCGCGCGATCGCCGAGCGGCACAACAACCACCTTGCGAAAGTTCAGCCGCAAGCCCGACGCAGCTGCGAACGTGCTGAAGAGGGGGACAAGCGAGGGGAGCGCCTCGGCCAAATCAGGAAGCACCGTCACGAGGTCATCTGCGTAAGCACGCACTGTTGCCAAAGGTAGTGTCCTGCCCAATTTCCGCAGCAACGGATCGACTACAACGGCAAACAACAATGGCGATAATGGGCAGCCCTGCCTAATCCCAGCCTGAATCCTGAAGCCTGGATGCAGTCGCCCTCCGACGGCGAGCTGGCAACCGTGCCCCCAGTACAGGCCTTCGACAAATCTGCACACAGACGGCGGCAGACCCAGCTGGCGCAGGGCGCGCGTCAAGAAGTCGTGCGCGAGCGACGGGAACGCCGCCTGGAAATCGTAGAAGACCGCGGCTGGCGCCTCGGATTGCAGGGAGACCTCGCGCATGGCTGCGTCCACGTCTACGACGTTTTTCAACATCGAACGCCCTGCCAGGAAGCCCTGCTGCATGTGGGATACAGCCTTTTCCAGGAGGGGTTCGATCCGCAACCTCAGAGCGTTGGCCAACAGCCGGTTGTCCGTGTTGACGATACTGAGCGGCCTCACGTCCTCCGCCGTGGTGTATGCCACCCCCGCGGCGGATACCATCGGCTCTTTCTTTGGCAGGAATACCATGATTGCTTCATTGAATGCGGAGTGGCCATCTGCGTCGAGCGGGCAAGCAGCGCCCAAGGCCGCGGCGCCTGCATCGGACTCCAGAATCTGCGCGGCCTCCAACAACGTATTCTGTGCCAACGGGCCGAGGCGACGCCAGGCAGCGCACGGGATGCCGTCGGGGCCAGGGGCGGACCGCGACGTGCGCTCCATGGCCCGCTCGATGTCCTCCTTGCGGACGCGCCAGTCCCCTGGGCGAGCCAGAAGAGGGCGCAAAGCCGCCGCCAAGCCATCTGGTGCCTCCAAGTCCCCCCGGATCCACCGCTCGATATCCTCTGGCCGCAGCTGGCGGGGAGCGAAGACCTCGCCCCAGCGCCGCCGGAGTATGCGGGCCACCTCTGCGGGGTCTGCGTGCACCGATCCGTCGACGTCCTCCAATGCCGTCACAGCCGCAGCCCGGCCCGGAGCAAGCCGGCGAACCCGCTGCAGAATCGAGGACCGCCGCCGCCGGGAGACCTCGGGGTCCAACTCCGGTAGAGCAGCGTGCAACTCCTCCAGGTCATCACGCAAAGCCCGCTTCGCAAGTTCCACCGCGAGGGGGCGTAACAGCGCCGCGGCTGCACCCGGGTCCGCGTCAACCAGGCTCTGCTGCAAGGCGCCCCGGATGGCGGGGCTGCGAGCCGCGACGCGCGGGGCCCATAGCCAGCGGAAGCGCTCCAAGCGGCGGAGCGCCCCCATCACCACCCCCAATTCGTCTTCAGCCGAAGGCGCTGCTGCAGGCACACGCGACGGCAACTCCCCGCGCATCCGATCAGATACTGTGCGGATGGCGAGCTTCAACGCCAAGAGCCGCTCGAGTGGGCAGCTGCCAACGCCAAGGCCGTCTCGCCGAAGGCGGGCATGAAATTATGCTGCAACCCTCAGTGGCCAAGTCTCTGACCGAATGACCTCCTCGGGGATTGGCGCATCAGCTGGCGGCTTGGGCGGGCGAGATATCCGCCCAAATGCCAAGGGGCGGTGTTGGGACAGCCGCGGGCACAATTCCAAGGCAGCCGCAAACGTCAGGCGGTCCAATTGGTCGCACAGCGGCTGGGAGGTGCACATCCGGTCGAGGCGCGCGCGGGACCGAGGGCCCTCGTGAGTGGCGTCCGGTTGCCACTGCTCGTGCAAGCCAGCGGCGCCGCTGAAGAGTCGAGACCAGTGAGCGGCCTCTCCAGCATCGGCGCCTCCAGTGAAGAGCCCCGCGTCCTTGCTGAAGCGGTCCTCGCGCGCCGGCACGAAGTTGAAGTCGCCCGCAATGATGGCCAGGCGCGATTGCGGCTCCATGTGCCTGTGGATGCGAGCTGCCAGCTCCTCCCTCTGTCTCCTCAACGCCCCCTCGTCCTCCATAGGCGGGGCGGCGCGAAGCCGGCGGCGCGTGCCGGTAGGGAAATACGCCGCGAACAGGTCCAAGTCGCCATCCGGACCGCGCAGCGCCAGGCGCCCAAGGCGGCCTGGCTCCAGCTCCTCCCAGCGCGGCTCCGCGGCCGAGAAGCGGTTCAGAAATTCCAGCTTGACCAAGATGCCGACTCCGCCGCGGGCCGCAGTGCCGGGAGACCAGAAGGCTCGCGCGCCTGCGATAGGCGTGAATGCGGCTTGGCTCCCCTCGGTACCGTGCGTCTCCGAAAGCATGACGAAGTCTGCCTGCCTGAGCAACTTCGCGAGGAAGTGCCGCTTCGAACCATGGGATCGAGCACGTGCCGCGAAGAAGCCCTGAGCATTCCAGGCAGCGCCCCGGTAGTCGCCCACATATGGACCTCGAAGGGTCCGAAGAGTTTGCTGGGGAGTCAGCTGGCCTCCAGCCGGCGCGGCCGCCTCGGGAAGCTGCCCCGCCTCCCGGGCGGCTCCGGGGAGGGCTGCCGGCGGGCGCGGCCGCTTCCTATTGCGGGCACGCGGCGCTGGGCGCGCCGGGGGCAGCGGCAGGGCTGGCGGCGGCGCAGGGAGCTCCGCAGCCAGGACATCACCACCACGAGGACCAGCAAGCGGAGTAGGATGGTCAACACGCCGACGTCGCAATTCAAGCTGAATCAAGAATGCGTGGGAAACACAAGAAGACGGAGTAGAAGAAGATGGCGGAGTAGAGGAAGACAAGCAATCGTTCGAATGCAAAGCTCGACCATCAGGCGGAGCGAATTCTGGAGGCGGCGCCCTCGACCGTGAGGATGCGCCCCTCCGCTGCCGCTTCACGCCGAGGCCACCGTCGGGGGCGCCGCTCCCCTGCGGCCCCCCCGTCGGCAGTTTTTTGAAGCGCTCTGCATAAGGCTGTCCTCGGAAGCGGTGACGGTGATGACGTCGCTGCCGATGACAATGGCCTTCCCGTGCAAGAGCCCCACCACCTGCCGTGCCTGAGCCTCGGAGCCTACGGCAAGGCGCACGCGTCCATCCACGGAGTCCCCAAGCTGGTCCTTGAGTGCCGTCCACTGCCCAGCCTGCAACGGCGTCGTCTCCGCGGCCGGCGAGAAGCTGAGGCCTTGGGCTGCCAGGTGAGCCAAGAGGCCCTGCACCACAGCAGCTCCGTCGTAACGCACGGGCGCGCTGGTCTGGACCTGCACCTGCCTGGGTGCAGCGCCCCCGTGCGGGCCCGCCGCGCGAGCTGCCTCGCGGGCGCATGCGTCAAGCTGACGCCGCGTCGCTGCCGGTTGGGCGATCACCCGGCCGCCGAGGCGGGAGGGGCGTCGTCGCAGCCTGAGCGCGCAACAGTCTGGGTCCTCCGCGAAAGCCTGCTCCAATTTCGCCTCCCACGCCTCCGGCGAGGCGAGAGTACGCACTGTCAAGCGCTTCGGCCCGATGAACGCCATCTCGTCACAGAGCGAACTCAGCATCGGTGCTGCCAGAGGCGAGGACAGCTCCAGCAACGGAGCCGCGCCGTCGCCGTAGATGTCGTCTCCGGAGATCAGCGTGCTGGTAGGGAGGCTTAGGCTGCGCAGCTGGTGGATCATCGCCCGCACGTCCAAAGCGGTCACCGTTGCAGCAGGAAAGAAGGCCCGGAGCAGGACCCGGCGCGCCGCTGGGGAAGTGCCCAAGCTGCGGCTGGGGTCAGCCCAGCGCACCCGTAGATGTACCAGCTGCTCGTGCACCAACCGCCGCACACGAGGCAAATCTTCGAAAAGACAGTCGATGTTGATGCCGAAGCTGCAGTCCAAGCGAAAGAGGACATCGGCCGAGGAGATCACCGACGGGATGGCTGGAGTGGTCGACGGAGCCAGCGTCACCAGCATCAGCGTGCGGAGCCCCTGCATCGGCGTTGCCCCCCCGCCCAGGACGACCTCCAAAGGGCGGTCGGTGAACCGCACGCTGCGCACTAGAGAGGCCCACTGCGGCTTGTGCACAGAATTGAGAAGAGGGTGAGGCCACAAGTCAGACAGCGACACTGCGTCGGAGCAACCTGCAGGCGCATCCAACAAGGCGATCATGCGCAAGGTGACCGGATCAGGGACGCTCGTCGCATAGCGGAGGTAGGCCCCCATCAACCGGCCTACCGCAGAAGACTCCTGCGGGCACCAAATTGTCGCTGCCGTAATCCTGGCACGGTCCATCGCTTCGGGGCCGCGGGCGTAGAGCTGCTCCATAAGCGAGCGGGCCATGGCGGGGACGGCGAAGCACTCCGGGAGCGACGCGGCGACACCCTCCAGGTCCGAGAGCTGCGTAAGGATGCGCTCGTTCGGTGCCAGGGGCTCCTGTAGAAGGAGGCGCCGTGCTGCGCCTCCTAGCTCCCCCCAGCGAGGCACCTGACAGGGGCCATGCTGCGAGCGGCGGCGAAGATAAGCTGGAAGATCCCGAAGACAGAGCACCCGAGCCGCCTCAATGGACTCCCCGACTCCGCGAGCAGCAGCTGCATCAGCCGGTGGCCAGCCAGGCTGGTCGGAGACCGACAAGAGCAGGCGTGCGATGTCGCAACGCTGCTCGATCAAGGCCGCCGTCGGCGCGGGGCCCTCCAGCGGGGACAAGCCCAGGCGGAGCCACACGTCGACCGCAGAAGGCTGAAATGCGAGGCCCTGGAGGGCAGCTTCCAGCGCCGCCCAACCAGTGAGGGCAGAGCGAGGCGTGAGACCCACCTTCATGGAGGTAACGGCCGACGCCACCTGCACCACATCGAACTGCTGCAAGACGACTGACTCCATCAGCTGCGCCATCACCGTATCAGGAAGCCACAGAGTGGGGGACCGGACTGCAGACTCGTCCATGTCGCTGTCGATGTCGCTGTCGTCCTCCCCCTGCCTCTGTGATGAGTCGAGTCCTGCGGCAGCCATCGCCGCGCCTGGAGCAAGCCCGGGCGGCGCGGGTACGCCAGCGAGCTGCAAGGCGGCAGCGGCCTGGGTGAGGCCGGACTCCGCGTCGCCCATGTGCGAGTCCGAAGCAGCGGCGGCTGGGGCGGCTGCTGGGGCAGCTGCCGCGGCCGGGGCTGCCGCGAAATGCTGGTGCGCTGCGCAGACGTCCCCGCCTGGCAGTGCAGGGCCGTCCACTCCGCGGGCCGCGCAGACCCGGCAGCGCCCAGCCATGGCTGTGTTCGCGAAAGAAGGAACCGGAGACACCTCGGTTTACCCCCGATCGCGAGCACGAAGGGGCAGCTGCGCGAGCACGGGTGGCTTGAGGTCGCACGGGCAGCTTGAGCCAGAAGCCTGGCAAATATGAGTACAGTTGGAGCTCGACCACAAGAAACCTTCTACAAGAAACCCAACCCTGAGACCCCAGGACGTCCATTGATGTTTGGTGTGGGAACGTCGCGCTGTCCACAGCAAATACATCGAAACCCAAGATACCCAGGGCACCCTCGAGGCAAGCAGGGTGTTTCTTGGCGCGGGTTTCCACTGCAGTGGAGTGGGAAGTGCATCCGGTCAGAAGGGCACGCAGACGGGCATGCCATCGGAAGCGCACGCCGAAGGAGGGGAAGGGGCGCACAAAAAATTCTGGCGATCGGGCCAGGCGATGGTATATAGAAGTGAAATGCACACCGTTGGAGCAGCGTCTGCGAGAGCCTCCCTGGACGCGGGGGATCCACCCTCGCTGAGTGGCGCCAGGGCGGAGGATCAAGGCGGCCGACCCGGGTGTCGACTGGTGAGAAGATCGATGGATGCGTGGGAGCCGCACGAGGCCCGTGAGTGCACGGCGGTCTTGCAATCATCACCTCTGACTTCTTCTCGTGGTCAACAAGCACGATGGAGGGGGGCTCATCTGCAGCCTCCGGGGACTGGGCCCCAGGACCATAAAAACAGCTCGGAAACGGTGTAACCTCAGGGGGGTCCACGCTGTGAAAGATCAGAAGGTCGGAAGTCTGGATTGCGACACCAACCCCTGCCATCTGGGCGTCGCCATTTTTCCCAACTCGGCATGCTCGCCTGGTCGCAGGCCCTGGGGCCCACACTGGCCGATCCGGCTCGAGGGGCACCGCAGCGAGACGGGGTCGGGGACCCCAGCCTCGAGTTTTTACGAAGCTTCGGATTTTTCTTGGATCGGAGCTGGCCCCCACTGGCGGCGCCCCCGGCACCGCCCCCGCGCCAGGGCGGGGTTCCAGCGCCGACTCCAAGGAATCCGCGCGGGACCTACGGAAGGCTATGTTTCTGTCGTCGTGTTGCTCTCCCAGTCGAGGGCGCTGCATGCGAAGCGCAAGACCACCAAGTGCACAATCCAAGGGGAAAAATCATCGAACCATTCCCACGTGTGGGTCCTCCTCCCCATCCCCCGCCCCATAAAATCCGCCGACCCCTTGGGGATCATCGGCGTGTGAGATGCTTCCCCCTCCCCAAACCCCTCCCCCGGGAGCCCGGTCCGGTCGATTTGGATGGGGGGGGGGGGTCCGGCGCGAGCGCAGCACGGCCGGGACGAGCGGTTCACGGGGCTTTTCCGGGCCCAAGAGGGCCTCAAGACGGGCCAAGAAGCCCCCAAGAGGCCTCCAAGACGGCCCACGAAGGCCCCGAGACGCCAAACGACCGCTCCAAGACGCCCAAGATGGCCCCAAGACGGGCCAAGAGGTCTCCAAGACGGCCCCCGAGGTCCCAAACAAGCCTCCCAAGAGGACCCCAAGAGTCTAAAATTGTTGATTTTCCATAGTGTTTTTCGATGTTTTTTGCTTTTCCGCCTTTTCGGCTTCCCGACGCTCCAAGACGGCCAAAGAGGCCCCCAAGAAAGCCCCAAGATGGCCCAAGAGGCCCCCAAGACGGCCTCCAGACGGCCCAAGACGGCCCCAACACGGCCCAAGAGGTCCCCAAGACGGCCCAAGAGGGCTCCAAGACGGCACCAAGAGGGGCCCAAGAGGGCGACCAAACATGTTGAAACTCTAGCTTTCTGCCCCCAGGAGCCCCAGGGGGCCCCAAGAGTGCCCCAAGAGGCCCCCAGAGGCCCTCACGAGGCCGCCCAGACGCCCCAAGGAACCCCCAAGAAGCACCCCAGAGGCTCCGAACCGGCCCCCAAGTGGCTCCAAAACTCGCTTCTCACCCCTTCGCAGCTTCTACTACCCCCAGATTGGCATAAACAAGGGGTCGGCGGTGTGGCGTAAGCCTAAGAATCATGGTCAAGATGGACGGCGCCGACAAGGACGGAATGTGAAGGCACAACAAAAGAAGACGGGCTAGAATGCAGCCTGGGAGGGCCCACGCTCGAGCGGGGACCAATAACCCAAGGTGAATCGGAAGTGGGACACGCTCGAAGCCAGCAACCCGGGGGCGGCAGAGCGGTCTCCACATTCAGAGCTCCTTCGCGCGAATTCGTTGGCTCCTGCAGTCAGAAAAATTATCCCGGCAAAGCAACCTAACAGCGATGTGTAGAAGCATATCTGAAAGCATTCCCCTTAAGATTCAGATGAAAATCCAGTTGTAGAATTCTGCTGTTCTCGCAGTCGTAGTCGCATTTGCGATGACAGTCGCAGCGGCAACGGCAGTCGCAGTCACAGCCTCAGCCTGCCTCAGCCTCAGCCTGCCTCAGCCTCAGCCTGCCTCAGCCTCAGCCTCAGCCTGCTTCAGCCTCAGCCTCAGTCTGCCTTCAGCCTCGGCCTCAGCCTCAGCCTGCCTCAGCCTCAGCCTGCATCAGCCTCAGCCTCAGCCTCAGCCTGCCTCAGCATCAGCCTGCTTCAGCCTCAGCCTCAGCCTGCCTCAGCCTCAGCCTCAGTTTGCTTCAGCCTCAGCCTCAGTCTGCCTTCAGCCTCGGCCTCAGCCTCAGCCTGCCTCAGCCTCAGCCTGCCTCGGCCGCAGCATCAGCCTGCCTCAGCATTCAAAATGTGGCCCAGGAATGGAGTTCTGGGAACTAGAAGAACACGAAGTGGCCTACAGTTGGCTCCGGGCATTCAAAATCATGCCCAGGAATGGAGTTCTGGGAACTTGAAGAGCACGAAGTGCCTACAGTTGGCTCCGGGCATTCAAAATGTGGCCCGGGAATGGAGTTCTGGGAACTCGAAGAGCACGAAGTGGCCTACAGTTGGCTCCGGGCATTCAAAATGTGGCCCGGGAATGGAGTTCTGGGAACTCGAAGAGCACGAAGTGGCCTACAGTTGGCTCCGGGCATTCAAAATGTGGCCCGGGAATGGAGTTCTGGGAACTCGAAGAGCACGAAGTGGCCTACAGTTGGCTCCGGGCATTCAAAATGTGGCCCGGGAATGGAGTTCTGGGAATCGAAGAGCACGAAGTGGCCTACAGTTGGCTCCGGGCATCAAAATGTGGCCCGGGAATGGAGTTCTGGGAAGTCGAAGAGCACGAAGTGTGTGACTGTTGCATCCGGTTATTCAGAATGTGGCCTGGGAATGGGGTTCTGAGAGGTCGACGAGCACGAAGTGTGTGACTGTTGGTGAAAAACGAGCCCGGCACAGGCCCGGCCGGCAACTCCCAACGCCTGCCCGGACCCCCCTGTGGAGTGATCTGTGAGCTCTTTTGAATCAACTAGAAACCTATCAGTCTACGCTGTTAGGTAAAGTGGCGTGCCTATCTTCGTGCCCTCGCGCCCTTGCGCCGCCCCCTCGAAGAAGCGCAACCGCTCCGGCCCAGGTCGCGACTCGCGCAGTGCGACTGCCTTCGCACCCCCGCGGGTGAGCCCCTCCGACGAAGCTCGGGACTCGCGAGGACCTGCAGCGTCGAGGGCTGGCCGTCGGCTCACGACGACCGCACTCGCACTCGGGCACCGAAGCGCACGGTGCCGATCGCAGGCCCGCCCAGGAGCACGCCTGCCGCAGCCGTGCACGGCTCGTGGCCTGCTCGGGGGGGGCTGGCATCGGCCGAACCGTGTCCCGGCTGCCGTGCCGCAGCTGGTCCGCACCGTGGGCGCGACAGCTGGAAGTGCTCAACTGCACGCCTTCGTCGGCCAGTGCCGCGAGGCACCGAGCGAAAAAGCATCAGGTCCCTCGGAGCCCTCAGCACTGGAAACTGCAACTCTGCAACTGCTCTGGCCCAGGGCCCCCAGTCCCCCCAGATCCGGAAGTTCCGAGAGCTCCTGGGCGCCGCCTGGGCTGCAGAAGTTCCCAGCGACCAGGAATGTTGGAGAACCTTCAGTGTTTGCATGGTTTCAATAGTCTCGTCTAATTACTCGGTTTGCAGAGCGTTCCAATAAGGCCCAGAAGGCCCCCAAGATCTCCCCAAGACGGCATCCACGCCTCCAAGAAGGGCCCACGAGGCCCCCCAAGACGGCCCTAGGAGGTGTCAAAACTAGAAGTGGATCTCGAGCGGAAATCTGGATCCCTGCACCTCAAGAGGAGATGACCCCGCCCAAGGGGTCCCCAGAAGGCCTCGAAAGCCGCCGGGGACGCCCGCAAGAGACTCCAGTAGGTCCCCAAGAAGCCCCAAAGGACTCAAAAAGGCCCCCAAGAATCCGCAAGAGGCCTCTTCTCCGCGACATGAGAAGCGGTTGCGGGATGGGCCGAGGGCCACCAGATAGAGATTGCAACCTTGCACTCATGCGCGATGGAGCCCGTAGTGTTATCCGCCCGCAGCCATGCATCAATCACCCAGGCGGCATCGCTGAGAGATACCAACGCTCCCAGTCCTCCGACATCGTGATGATTTCAATCCCAGCGCTTTTACTGTGTTTCGGCATCCAGGGGCTGGTTCAGGCCCTGGGGAGGTCAAACAACGATGCGGGACGAAAAAGCGGTCCCTGGCAAGGGGTCCAGAGCACCTAGGTACTGGAAAACCACGACGTCGAAGGTCCAGGTTGCACCTGCACAGACATGTGGCGACTCGATGCTGTGAGACATGGTCCTCTGGACCTCTCGGCCCCTTCCCGCCGCCCCCGAACGAGACCGACCACCGGCGGTGCATCCGGGCGGAAGAGCACGGCAGCAGCCTCCGCGCGCGCGCGCACGTCGGGGGCGCCCGCTCCAGCTGAGGGCCCAGGGCCGAGAGCAGCGCCTGGGCGCCCACCCGAAGGCGGCCGGGGGCACGGCAGGGTGCCGCCGAGCAGCCACGTCACAGGCAGCCGCTGCGAGTTCGGCCCCGAGGCGGGGCGGAGCAGAGGCAGAGCGGCCCGAGGTCGGCGCCGGACGGCGCGCGAGCGAGGTGAAACAGAGCGAGGCGGCTACCCGGTGTGGTTCGGGCGCCACGGTTACACTGCCAACTCCCACGATGCTGCCGCCCCGCCTGCCTGGCCGAAGTATACAGCAAGCGCGCCGCACGAGCCAGCCACGTCGAGAAAATGTTGGAAAACCATGCTACCCCCACGCTTGCCTGGGGGCGCCTTCGTCTCCGTGGTCCAGACGGGGGTTGAGGATAGGAGGAGGAGGAGGAGGAGGAGGAGGAAGAGGAAGAGGAGGAGGAGTAGGAGGAGGGGGAGGAGTAGGAAGCGGAGGAGGAGGAGGAGGAGGAGGGGGAGGAGGAGGAAGCGGAGAAGGAGGAGGAGGACGGGAGGGGGGAGGAGAAGGAGGAGGAGGAGGAGGAGGAGGAAGAGGAGGAGGAGGAGGAGGATCTGTGCTACACATCCTGCGATGCATACATCGGCGCTACGAAAGTTTTGACCCGTTTTGTGTTTTCAGCTAAACAACGAACCTAATTTTGCAGAAGTCCTGCGCGGGAGCGCCATTTCGAAATCGAGGCAGAAAGGTTTCGACTTCTACTTTTGAGGAAGTCCTGTGCGGGAGCGCCATTTCGAAATCGAAGCAGAAAGATTTCGAATTCGATGTTTTGCGGAAGTCCTAGGCGGGAGCGCCATTTCGAAATCGAACCCGAAAGTTTCGAAATCGTTCGAAATCGTTTTTTCGAGGAAGTATCAAGCGAAACCGCCGTTTCGAAATGGCCACACCGTTTGGCATTTAAAATTTAAAAGCCCTGACCCGAAAATTCGAAAATGCAGCTTTCGCTTAGGACTTCTTCCCCAAAACGAGCTCGACTGGATTTCGAAACCCTCGGGCTCGATTTCGAAATGTGGCTTTCGCCTAGGACTTCCTCCCCAAAACGAGCTCGACTGGATTTCGAAACCCGCGGACTCGATTTCGAAAGGGCGGTGCCGCCCGAGACTGGAGCGAAAAATGCTTCAACCGAACATTGTACTGGGGCCCCGCGCCCCAACGGGCCCACTGCCAACGTTGTACTGGGGCCCCGTCGCCTAACGGGAGGCGTTGAATTTTGGCCGAACTTTCGTAGCGGCGAAGTATGGAGTGGGGCCCTCCGTTGCTGCGCGCAGCCCGCGGCACGCTGAGGGAACTTTGCGCCAACCGCGTGCCGCTCTCTGGCGGCGAAGCCAAGAGCAGAGGGGGAAGAGGAGGAGGAGGAGGAGGAGGAGGAGGAGGAGGAGGAGGGGGAGGAGGAGGAGGAGGAGGAGGAGGAGGAGGAGGAGGAGAAGAGGAGGAGGAGGAGGGGGAGGAGGAGGACGCATCTGTCTCAAGCGCCAGCCCGGATCCCAAGCTGCTTCATCATGAATTGGAGCGTCCACCGGATCTCAAACATCCGACGCGTGTCGGCCTCTGTGAAGCTGCAGTGCCCCGTGGTGGAGGACGGCCTGCCCGACATCTTGTTGATGAGCTGCACCACTCCGATGACCCGCTCCGGCTCGGACGGTTCGTCGAATACCGGCACGCACAGCATGTTCTTGGTGAGGTAGCCCGTCTTCTTGTCCACTTCCGAGTTGAACCTGTCGTCTTCGTAGCAGTCTGGGATGTTCAATTCCGACTTCTTGGCGAATGCGACTCCCACCAGGCCCGACGGAGCGGGGATGCTGACGTACGTCGTCTTCCCTGTCCCAGCAACAAACCAGGTCCACAGCGAATTGTTCGCAGGGCTGTGGATCCACACGGTCGCCCGGTCTGCGTTGAAGGTGGTCGCCAGCCCCGAGTTGAAGCTCCGGAAAGCCATCGGCAGCTCGGTCGCGAACTTCTTCGACTGCTTGGTCACCTGGCTCATGCTGGCGGCCATCGACCTCACGATGACAGAGGTGAACTGTGTTCGAAGATCATCGTTGACGTCCAGGAAGCTCCTCAGCTTGGCCGCGTCGGGCCACTCGAGGAGCAGCACGTCCTCGTTCGCCAACAGCGAGCTGGAGCTCCTGCCGGCGACGAGGCCGTCCTCGGCGCCTATGAACTGGGCGCCGCCGATGAAGGAGCCGGCCTTCAGAACGGCCACGGTCTCGCTGAGGCCGGCCACGTTCCCCTGGGCGCTGAGGCTCATCGATCCCCGGACGATGAGCTGCAGGCTGCTGCCGTTGGCCCAGGAGAGGTAGGGAACGGCCTGGCCTCGGTCGACGCGGTGCCACCGCGCGCCCTGGCCACGCAGCCTCGTGAACGCGGTCAGCTTCACCCCCGCGGGCTTGAAGACCGTGGCGAAGGCCACGGCCGTGTCCCGGTCCAGGTCCTGGACGGAGTTGTCGCTGACCTCCTTGAACACGTCGCTCAGGCTCTTGCGCAAGAGGAACACCAGCGGGATCAGGTTGGCGACGTCGACTCCCTCCTTGCAGTCGGGGAGGCAGTTCAGCTCCTCGTTGATAGAGCCCAGAGCGATGCCGACGCCCACCAGGTCGAGCAGGAACTCGACCAGGTCGGAGAAGCTCTCCGCCTGGTTCCAGAACGTCGCCAGTGCTCGCGCCACCCTCTCCGGCAGCGGCAAGAGCACGTCGCGATCCCATTGGGCACCCACCTCGTTAACGACGAACTGCGCTCTCGCAAAGCCCTTGTTCACATACTGCGCTTTCAGTGCCGCGTCGAAGCCCTGGCCGAAGCTCTGCCACGCCTGCTGGTCAGCCCCCTCTGGCTTGATGTAATCGCCGCCCCGCGAGAGCACGATAAAGATCCTTGCGTACTCTTCAGCGCTGAGCTCAACGCCCAGTGTCTTGCAAGCGAGGCAGAACTCCTCCAGGCTGATCTTCCCGTCGCCGTTCTCGTCGAAGTTCGTGAAGGCGTAGCGGATGACGTCCTGGAACTGAAATATGTCGATGTCGAGCGCAGCGATCGCCTGGCTCACCTCGTCCCAGTCGTCCTCGCTCTCCTCGAGGTGGCGGCGCCACGCGGCCTGCCACTTCTCCGTGGAGATCTTCCCGTCGACGTCCGCGCCCGCCAGATCAAGGACGCGCTGGGCGACGTCGCCCCGGTCGCCTGGCTGGCCCACGCGGAGCATCTGGAGCGACGCGCGGATCTCCTTTCGGGACGCCCGTGGTTGCGGAAAGCAAGCGGGCACGAGGCCCAACAACTAACGTGGTCCAGAGCCGACAGGCAGCCGCTGTGGGGGGGGGCAGGCGGCCTGTTGTCTCTAACGGAGAGCGCCCGCAGCGACGCCGACTGCGAACCCAGTTCGAATCGGACAGGAACTGCAATCGGACTTCTCGGGTTGAGCGAAGGGGGGGAATAGCAAAGAGGGGCTTTGAGAATCAGCTCTCGTAGCTGGTTTTCCCTGCGCCTCCCGGCGCCGGAGGCGGCCATGTATCGAGCAATGGGCCCCTCGGTGGGACTGAAACCAGCTGCATGCAGCAGATTTCGTACCCCCCCCTTTCCCTATCCCCCCTGTCGTCTGGCCCGAACATCGTACCCCTTCTTTCCGTACAATCGGACCTAGACCAGAAGAACACCCTTCAAGAACATGAGGCCGTCCGCGGGCCAAAGCACTCCAAAAACCCGGGGGTCATTCGAAGGTACCCTCCCCCAGGATGCACGAGAACGTCCGACAAGCGCGAAGAACATCAGGGCACCCTCCCCGAAGCGACCCCTCGACCTGGCACCTCGGCCCGACGGCATCGATCCTTGACGTCCACCTCGCGCCCGTCGCCCCGGCCCGGCTCCCCGTCCTCCTCCAGCATGCGGAGGCCGTCCGGCTGCCCCGCCCGCCGCCGCGCCGACCTCCCCGCCGCCCTCGGGCACCACACGCCCGCGCGGCCGCCCAGGACGCTGCCTCGCCGAGCCCTCCGCGGCCTCGCGCGCCCCCAGGCGGCGGGGCCCCAGGCCAGGGCGGCCAGGGCGGTGCGGAGGCGAGCGTTCCCCCCCTGCGGCCCCGGGCAGCGCGCCAGCCAGCCCGCCGCGCAGGCCCTCGGAGCCAGAGCCGCGGGCCCCAGGGGCGCTGGTCGGAGGAAGGCCGGGTCGGCACGATGTTTGGCCCGCGGGCGCCAGCGGGCGCGAGACGGTCGGGCGCCGGTCAGACCGAGCGGTGGGCTGCACCCGAAGCTGACACAGGCACGAAGCGAAAGAGCGAGAGGCGAGAGCGGAGAAAAAAATTGGGGCCCGATCAGACTATGAAGATCCGCGCGGGAGTGCCGGGGCCCATCGACAGGCGGCGTCAGAGTCGGTCCCCGGATCCATCCTGACGAAGCGGATCTGGCTGTAGCGACGAGAAGCCTCCAGGAGGACCGAGACGGCAAAGAGAACGTCCGCGAGCATGTCCCTTCCACCCTCCATCCTCAATCCTCGATCCGCGATCTCACTTCCCCCTCCAGCGAGGACGAGAAACGCCGAGGAGGGTCGCCGCCGGCTCGACTGGCCCTCCTCCGAACTGAGCAGCTCGCCGACTGGCGGCGCAGGAGCGAACAAGCTGGCCGCGGGGGCGCCTCCGTGCCCGCAGAAGCGCGCGGCGGGGCCCGACGCGCCGCTCCGAGGCTGCAGCGGGGCGACGCTGGCGAAGCGCTCGGCGAAAGCCCCCGGAGCATCGAGCCAAAATGGCTGCGGCCCTCTCTTGATCGGTAGCCTCGAAAATGGCCCGAAGAGGCGCTCAAGGGCTCCCGAGAAAGCCTCAAGAGAGCCCCAAGAGGGCTCCAAGAGGGCCCCAAGAGGGCCCCAAGACGGCCCAGAGACGGCCCCACGAGGGCCCCAAGACCCCCCGCAGCAGCGCCTAAGACGGTTCCAAAAGGCGAGTTTGAGGGCCCCTGAAGGGGGGGAGGGGCGACATCGAAAACCCCTCCTCATTTGATCGATGCCCCCAAAATGTCCCCAAGATGCCCCCCCAGGTGTCCCGATGCTCCAAGATAGCCTCCAAGATGGCTCAACGCCCTCCTCGCCCTCCTCTCATTGCCCGCTCTGTTCCACTGTACGTGTCTCTTCCTTCCATTTCCCGTCAGCTCTCACAGGCAGGGATTCTGACTGGGCAGGTGGGGATATCTCTTTCTGTTCGCGAGCGTCGCGGTCCAACCGCGCGCCGTCCGAACACGCGCGCCTACCCAGCGGGCTGAATGAGGCCCTAAGCAGCAGGAGACAGGCAAGTGGGGATACTTGCTGGTCAACAGGTTCGCGAGGCGTGTCGAAAGCCGTCCAAACACTAGTCGGGCCGCGACTAGGCAGCAGGAAGGAAAAGGCAAGCGAAGCGAGCGACTGGGCAGCCACTCGAGAGAAGAGGCAGAACCGATACTCCCAAACCCTGCGGCGTGGAAATCCCGGTGGCAACCAGCAAGTAAACGCAGCCAAAATCGCGCGGTGGCGCGACCAGAACCACGCAGAGGTCGAACGCTCGGTGTGAGTCAGGCAAACGCCGTCGAAGACTAACTGGACCGACAGGCACACCCAGACGACACCCGAGAGCAAGGCGACACAAATGCCGAATCATCGTATCGGCGCTGGAGTGAAGAGGGACAACCTCATCACCGAAAAGACTACGAACGGCCATAAAACCTGTAACACTTGTCGAAAGCGAAGTCCACGCAGGAAAACGTCAGCCAACGAGCGTACAGAGCCACACCTGCCGAACCCGAAGTCCACGTGCCGTAAGGTAGGAAATGTGGCGAGACGACCCACTGGAACCTCCCGGGCTGGGGGCCGACACCAGCCAGGAGCAGGCCAGGGGGTACCTGCCCTCAGCGACTGCGACGCAGCACCATTCCCTGCGTGAGTCCTTGCACGAAGTCCAAACCAGGGGGCACCTGACCTCAGAGAATGCGACAAGCACAATTCTCTGTGTGAAACCTTGCACGAATTCCAGAACAAGACTGCCAACGGCAGCAAAACCTATAACACTTGTCGAAAGCGAAATCCATGCAGGAGAACGTCGGCCAACGAGCGTACAGAGCCACACCTGCCGAACCCGAGGTCCAGGTACCGTGCGGTAGGCACTGCGAAAGACCCACTGAAACAGCGGTGTCCGTCGGAGCAGGCCAGGGGGCACCTGACCTCAGCGAATGTGACGCAGCACCGTTCCCTGTGAACCCCTGCATGAATTCCAGACTCCAGACCACCTGAACGCCATCAGGAAGCAGCATTGGGCAGCAAACCCCTGCCGCCACGGAAGAACCTCGTGAAACAGGAGGGAGAGCACCCGGGTGCAGGAGGAAAGGAGGGGAAGCGCACGCCAGGCACGGTAGGCACCCCGGCGTGGCAGCTAACCGCTGCAGCCTTAGGACGCAGGAGGGGAGGGAAGGAAGGGCACGCCAGGCACAAGAAGGAAGCAGGAGGAGAGGAGGGGAAGTGCACGCCAGGCACGGCAGGCACCCCAGTGTGGCAGCTAACCGCTGCAGCATAGGGATGCAGGAGGGGAGGGAAGGAAGTGCACGCCAGGCACAGGCGGGAGGAGAGGAAGGGAAGTGCACGCCAGGCACGGTAGGCACCCCGGTGTGGCAGCTAACCGCTGCAGCACTAGGACGCAGGAGGGGAGGGAGGGAAGTGCCCGCCAGGCACACGGTGCGAGAGCACACGCTGGGCACAAGGTGCGAGAGGAAAGGAGGAGAACGGTGGAACATTTACTCGAACAGTTGTTGCTGACTATGCCCATCGTGGCTGTGTCATTTCCGACCGCGCTATGCCAATCACGACTGCGCCAACCCTGGCCATGCCAACCCTGACTGTGCCAATTGAGCTCCCGTGGAAAGCGACACGCTCTCATCGACCATGTTACTTTGTGCGCCGGAGCGCCCCAGGTAGCTGAGGTGAGAGTACAAGGCCACGTTGCCGCGCTGCTTGCCCCAGTGGTACTGGTTAGGCACGCGCTGCTCGATCCCGTTGGGCTGGAGCCCACGCAACTGGACCCTGGTGTGCTCAGCAACGTCGTGCTGCACGACTCTCTGGTGATCGTTGCCACGCTGCCTCTCGCGGTGGCACTGGTCAGCGACGTGCCCCTCGACTCCGTTGTGCTGGAGCCCGTGGTGATCATCGACGTCGCGCTACTACTCTCATTGTTGCTCGTCGCCGCCCCCCGTGTCTTGGCGGTGCTGGTCGGCGACGCGGTGCTCAGCCCCGCTGTGTTTGGGCCAATGGTGTTGGGCCATATTGTGCTCGTCAGCGTAGCGCTGCTCGCCCGATTTGCAGTCGTCGCCGAGCTGCTTGTCTCCGCGGCGCTGGTAAGCGGGCGCAGGGGCCGCAGGAGGAGAAGAGCGACTAACCGTCGCAGCCCTGGAAGAAAAACAGGAAGGGGAGATGGAGGCAGCCTGCCACGGTGGGCCGTTGACTCCATGGTACGTGCCACTTCCCACAACCAGTTGTACGTGCCATCCATACTACCAAAGCCCAGTAAAAGAGGGCACAGCCGCGAGGCGGCGAGGATGTCCCCGCGCGGGGGGAGCAGCACGCCAGGCTGACTCCCAGGGCTGCGGCAGGCACGCCAGGCCTAGAGCTGAAATAATAAAGCCACCTTTCCCGGGGGACAGCGAGGAGACGGTCGCACGCCAGGCGCCGAGGGGGGGGGGGAGACGGTAAGCGAACACTGAACCCTTGAGGAAATCCAGGCACAGATAGCCCATGCCCAAGTGCACGCGCCACCCACACTCGAAAGCCAAGCGCAAGAAGGCACAGCCATAAGGCGGCGAAGGACTTTCCGGCGTGGGGAGGGCAGGACGCCAGGCTAGCTCCCAGGGCCGCGGTAGGCACTCCATGCCTACAGTGGAGCGGGCCAGCGCAGGTGGGAGCCCCAGGGCGCTACCGCGCCCACGGGAACGTAGACCGACGTCCTCTCGTGCCCGGCGCGAGCACGCATGAAAGCGACGATGACGTGCATGGGTACACCTTAGGGCTGGGCTCTGCCTTTGCCAGACTTCTCGTGGTCGATAGCGCGCCACCCCCACTGTGCAAGGCTATCCGAAGACGAGCGAATCACGCCCCGAACGCGCCCCATTAGAGAACGGCGGCTCATCGTGGCGAGGGCAAATTCGAAATAGTCGTCGCAGTCTGGGCATTTCCCCGTGAGCGCTGGGAACCGGCGGAGGACGTCAGGCTCGCGGCGCGCGGGATCGTAGGTTCCAGGGCCCCCCGTCGCCCGGTTGGCGCGACAGAAGTCACGCCACTTGCGTGCCCCCCCCGTCCTTTGCCACGCCTTGACCCGCTCCACGAGGGCCAGCAGGTCGTCCACGAGCGCCCCGGCCCCCGAGGCAGACTCGCCAGGCGACTGCCCCGCTGCTTGGCCCGCGCCCAGCCCTGCGCTCGTAAGAGACCCGTTCGCATCGGAGGGCGAGGGCATAGTAAGCGACGCGTCCAGGCCTGCCCCGTCTCCACGGGCAGGCGGCACGCACGGGGACGAGTCACCGCTGACGGTCGTAGCGGTGGCAGCGGCGATCGTCGGGGTCGACGCGGTCTTCGGCTGGGCGAGCGCAGTTCGGACACTGGGTCGCCATCGGCTGGAAGAGTCAGCGACGGGTGACGGCTGGGGGCCCCCGTCGCCCCGCGGCTCCGCACGCTTCGCCAAAAGTGACGCCAGTGCAGGGGTGATCTCGCGGGCAAAGCCCGCCCGCCGAGGCGGCGCGTCCGCGCTTGCAGCGGGCGGGGCCTGCAGCGGGCTGGTCGCACGCTCGGGCACGGGGGCCCCTGGTGGACAGCGAACCGCCCTCTGTCCACCATTCGCCGGACTGCGGCCTCGTCTTCCAAGGTCCCGTTGTGTCCACCGTAATACCCAGGTCGTCCTCCGGGATGCTCTCGCTCTCCTCGTTCTCACACTTCTCCTCCAAGGACTCCACCGCCGCTCCCTCGATGGTCTCCTCGACGGTCTCCTCCCCAGCGGTGGGCTCCCCTTCCTCCTGCGACTCGCGACTATCTTCGCACTCTTCTCAGTGGAGGCGACTGACCGTCGCAGAGTCTGTTGGAATCCGAGGCGGCTGGGTGTTCCCAGAGGTCGCGTTGCCAGTGGGTTGTGTTGGACGGTCGGCAAGGTCTTCTCTGTCTTCTCCCTGCCCCTTCTCCTGTGGCTCGCGACCCATTTCGCAGTCTCCCCGGCGTGTGTGCGCGAGCGACCATCGCAGTATCTGTTGGAATCCGAGGCGGCTGGGTGTTCCCAGGGGTCGCGTTGCCAGCGGGTTGTGTTGGACGGTCGGCAAAGTCCTCTCTGTCTTCTCCCTGCCCTTCACCCTGCGACTCGCGACTATCATCACATTCTTCCCGGTGGCGGCAACTGACCGTCGCAGAGCCCGTTGGAATCCGAGGCGGTTGGGTGTGCCAAGAGGTCGCGTTGCCAGTGGGTTGTGTTGGACGGTCGGCAAGGTCACCCCTGACTTTTTCCTGCTCGCCCTCCTGCGATTAGCGACTATCTTCGCGCTTTTCCAGGAGGAAGCGACCCACTTCGCAATATTCCCGGTGTAGGCGACTAACCGTCGCATCTCGAGGGATCATGGGCAGGGAGGGAGGAGAAAAGTCAGTCTCAGGGGAAACGCCCTACGTAGGCGGGGCGCCAGCCCACCCGTCGGCGCGTTGGGTCTGCGTCGCGGTCATGCCGTTGGACAGCCGCGCAAGCCAGGCGGTCCCAGGGGAGTGTCGACACAGGTTCCCTGTTCAGTTGCAGCCTGCCGGCCCAGTGCTGTAGCAAGACGTATGCAATGACCAGGTCGTAAGCCGATGTCGCGCATGTAACGATCACTCATAAGCCGTACCTCAGCCATGCGCTCAAAGCCATGCTCAGCGAAGATCGACGCATACATCCCGAGATCATGCTGACACAGAATAGCGACGACCTCGGGCTCGCAGTCTGAGGTAGGGTCGTTTGCGGGCGGGGCCGCCGAAGCGTCACATCTTGGTCCATACGGAGAAGTATATTGTTCTGCTCGCTGACGAGCCGCGCGCTGTCTCGCGCGGCGGGCTGCCCAGACTGTGATGGCGTAGTCGAATTCGCGGCCCTGCTGACTATGCCAATCCTGGGTGTGCCAACTTCGCTGAGTACCATGTGGGAGACCATGCTGACTGTGCCAAACATGACTGTGCCAACCCCATGAGTCCTGCCACTCTGACCAGGCCCCGCCAGAAAGCCACGCGTTCATCACGGAACTGTGGAAGGGGAAAAACGAGACAAGTGAAGGGAAGGGAGCCAGAGGAGCTACGGAACAAGTGGGTTTTTTTTTACAGCCGCAGGCGGAAGCGCCAGCGGCGGGCGGTCGCGGGCGGGCTGCGGCCGCGACTAGCGGCGGGCGCGCGCAAACAAGTGGGGGTACGCGAAGCGTGAAGAAGTAGAGAAGACTCAGGAACCCCAGGGAAAACGGCAACGGCCTCGTCCCGCACCGCACCCGTTTCTTCGCGAACAAATAAGAAACCCCGAATCAAAGACTAATTGGGGGAAATGCTCTTATTGAATGGGCGTGGGCCATTTTGAAAATATCTTCGGGCCCTCTCGAGGCCTGTTGGAGCCCCTTGAGACTCCACTGACGCCTCTGATGGGCCTAAGCCTACCAAGACTGACCCAAAGACCAAAGGAGAACTCAGCGCATTGCGGCCCTCCTGGGGCGCCAGAGCCCTCGAGCAATTTTGAAGGAATCTGACGGTCCTGGGCGAGCACGGGACGAGGCCCTCTTCCAGCCATCTAGATACGAAAACATGAATACGTTCGATGAAAAGCTGTGGAATTCCATCGAATGTTAACGAGCTTCGTCCGTGTAAGGTTCATCCCTTTACAGCCCGCTCGCAGCCGCTTGGCAACGCTTTGGGGGCATATCGGGGCCTCCTGGGTCTCTTGGACCCGTCTGGGAATTATCTTTGGACATCTTGACGGTCTCTAGGCCCGTCTTGGAGAGCATCCGGGCCTGTCGGAAGAGGCCACAGGATGGCCGTGGAGCTCCCAGGGAGAGGGGCCCCATGCGATTACAGGAGGTCTGGAAGGGGAAGAGAGAAAAACGGGAGGCACGCCCTCGCCTCGTGGCGGTCTGGGCTTCTTTGCTTGATGGGGACGTTTACCGAAGGATATCGAATACCCGCAAGCCACTCTGGGAACATTGTCTAGGATGTGAGCGCGAGGCCTCCTTGAAGTTTCGTCGTGTCCCTTGGGAGGCTTCGCGGGGGCCTCTTGGGGCCTCTGGGGCTCCGAGGCCATCTTGCAGGCGTCTAAGGGGTGCTGAAGGGGCAGCTGGTGGTCTCGGCCTCTTGAGGTCCCCTCTTGGGTCACTCTTGGGTGCGGGTTGGACCTTCTGTGGGGCCTTCTGGGTCGTCTGCGAGCCCTCTTGAGCGATCTTGGGCTCTCATGGGGGTCCTGTGGGCGATCTTGGGTGCCTCGTGGACCATCTTGGACGGTCGGAAGGCAAGAACGATAGAACCCTGAAACCCTCGGCTTTGCGGAGCCCTCTTGAGGGTCATCTTGGGGGCTTCCCGGGGCGTCTGAGAAGCCTCGAGGGTTGATTGGGAAAATGTTCGCCATGTCTTGAACGGCTTGGCGGTCTCGGGGTCTCTTGGGCACTCAACAGCACCCGTGACCAATCTGGGGAGGGAAAGAGCCCTCAAGAGGTCGAAAACGTGCCCTGGACCCCCAAGGGCAAATGCGGTTTCCGAGGGGAGAGGCTCATTGACCGTTGGGTACCACGGGGGCAGGGGGCAACACTCCTACGATGTATATATAGGGAGAGAGAGAGAGAGCAAGAGCGAGAGGCATACATACGTAAACGCATACATACATACATACATACATACATACATACATACATACATACATGCATACATACATACATACGTACGTACGTACGTACGTACGTACGTACATGCATGCATGCATACATACATACATACATACATACATACATAACAGACATAACAGACAGACAGACAGACAAACAGACATACATGCATACATGCATACATGCATACATGCATACACACTTACACGCATACATTCATACATACATACATACATACATACGTACGTGCGTGCGTGCGTGCGTGCGTGCGTGCGTGCGTGCGTGCATGCATGCATGCATGCATGAATGCATGAATGCATACACGCATACACGGATGCATGCATACGTACATGCATACATACATACATGCATGTATATATATATATGTATATACATGCCTACATACATACACACACGTAGAAAACAAGCAAACATGAGTGCCTGTATACATGCACCCCTACATGCGTGTATGCACATGCACAGACATACACGCACACATACATGCATGCATGTATGCGTGCACGCTTACATGTATGTATGCATGCATGCATAAAGATGCGCGTACATGTATGTATGTATGCATGCATGAATGCATGCATGCATGCGTGTGTATGTGTGTATGCTTGTATGTGTGTATGTGTGTATATGTGTATGTATGTAGGTACGTACCAACGCATGTATGAATGCGCAGTTGCATGTATGTGTATGTGTGTATGCGTGCACAGATGTGTGTATGACTATATGTATGTAAGGATGGATGGATGGATGTATGTGTGTGCATGTATGTGTGTGCATATATGTATGTATGTTTGTGTGTCTGTATGCATGCATGTATTATGTATGTATGTGTATATGTATGTGTAAGTGTGTATGTATGTATGTGTGTATGTATGTATGTATGTATGTATGTATGTATGTATGTGTACGTCCGTATGGTTGTATGAATCCACGGCCCGGGGCCCCGGACATGGACTCCAGAGTCAGGACCCGCGGTCCGGGGACAGGGGTCCGATCCAGGGTCTAAAGTCCAGGACCTGGGGTCTGGAATCCGAAGGTCCGCGGTCTGGGGTCCAGGCTCCAAGGATTCCTGATCCCCCTGCGCCTGACCGAGAGGATTCATCGCGAGTACTGAACCCACCCTCCTGTGGATGATGATCCTCCTCCTCATCCGCCTCCTGCTCCTCCTCTTCCTCCTCTTCTTCGACTTCCCGTCCTCCTCTGCCTCCTCTTCGGCCCTCGCCTCTATCTCCTCATCATGATCCATCTCCCCCCATCTTCTCCTCCTCCTCCTCCTCTTCATCCTCCTCCTCTTTCCGCTTCTGCTGCTCCTCCTTCTCCTCGCTGGATCCCATCCCCATCCTCGTCACTACACTTCCACCTCATCCTCCTGTTCCTCACGCACACTCCTCCTTCTCATCATCACCGGTTTCCTTCTCCCTTGTCCTCTTTACCCTCCTACTACTCCTCCTCCTTCTCCTCCTCCTCCGCCTCCTTCCCCTTCTCCCACCCCAGCGCCCCCACCCCCCACCATCCTCTCCTCCCGCCCTGAAACTCACCCTATACTGCACCTGGAGCGCACCGGATCGGCGGCACAGGCCAGAGGCCTTTAGCAATATCTGTATGCATACATTTAGATATACATGTATACATGTATACTTTATACAAATATGAATATATGTATATATCCGCCCCCTTGTGGGGCCACCAGGCTGTAGGGCGAAGGTTCGCAGTTTCCTGTACCAGTTGCAGCTTCCAGTTTCCACTGTTACCGTTATGTTTCTTGCTGCTTACTGTTCCTTGTTGATAGACCGCGCGAGGGGGGGAGGCCAAAATGAACAGGTTTAGCACGCCCTGAGCGTGTGCTCTGCATTGCTGGGGTGAATAAAAATTGACACCCCTCACGCAGATCGGCGGGGTCAGGGTCCAAAAACACATGGGAGTTGTCACATTTCTAAAATTTGCTGGCACCCCTCACGCAGGTCGGCGGGGTCAGGACCCAAAAACACATGGGATTTGCCACATTTCTAAGATTTGCTGGCACCCCTCACCCAGATCGGCGGGGTCAATGTCCAAAAACACAAGGGATTTGCTACATTTCTGACATTCGGTGGCACCCCTCACGCAGATCGGCGGGGTCAGGGTGCAAAAACACCAAAGATTTGCCACAGTTCTAAAATTTGCTGGCACCCCTCACGCAGATCGGTCAGGGTCCAAAAACACAAGGAATTTGCCACATGTCGGAAATTCGGTGGCACCCCTCACGCAGATCGGCGGGGTCAGGGTCCAAAAACACATGGGAGTTGTCACATTTCTAAAATTTGCTGGCACCCCTCACGCAGGTCGGCGGGGTCAGGACCCAAAAACACATGGGATTTGCCACATTTCTAAGATTTGCTGGCACCCCTCACCCAGATCGGCGGGGTCAATGTCCAAAAACACAAGGGATTTGCTACATTTCTGACATTCGGTGGCACCCCTCACGCAGATCGGCGGGGTCAGGGTGCAAAAACACCAAAGATTTGCCACAGTTCTAAAATTTGCTGGCACCCCTCACGCAGATCGGTCAGGGTCCAAAAACACAAGGAATTTGCCACATGTCGGAAATTCGGTGGCACCCCTCATGCAGATCGGCGGGGTCAGGGTCCAAAAACACATGGGATTCGCCACATTTCTAAAATTTGCTGGCACCCCTCACCCAGATCTGCGGAGTCAGGGTCCAAAAACATAAGGGATTTGCCACATTTCTGAAATTCGGCGGCACCCCTCACGCAGATCCGTTCAGGGTCCAAAAACAAAAGGGATCTGCCACATTTCTGAAATTCGGTGACACCCCTGACGCAGATCCGTAGGGTCAGGGTCGAAAAACAAACAGGTCCCGACACTGCTTCACGGCGGCGCCCAGACCTCATGATTTAGCTTTTGCATCTCCCATTATCCGAGACAGGGGGCCGGCGGCATGGGGCGAAACCCTTACGGATATATACACAGATCTGTATGTGTATATATAGATATACATATATATATATATATGCAAATGGAAATATAGATGCATGTACCTACATGTATACATTTATAAATGTACACATTATATATATATATATATATACGTGAAGCCGGCGGGCTTACCGCTGTTTCGTCTCCGAAAAAGAGGAGGGACGAGGGACGAAGGAGCATCCAGCACCACGTACCCCCAGTTAGGCGTTCGCGGGAGCCATTGTTCTAGCCAGAGCATGCCCCAACACCTGGCCCATGAGCGTCCCGAGGCGGGGCTTGAAGACCCCTCCCTAGGATAAATCTGTTCCGAGGTACGTTTGGCCTCCCCTGACCACCCCCCTCCCGGTCTCCTGGCCCCCCGGGCCCCCCTACCGAAGTCTGCCATCGCGCGAAGTGGCCAGACTGTCGGTCCAGCCAGTCGAGGGGCCGCTGGACCAGCCAGCCTGGGGAAAGGAGGATTGGCGGCAGGTCGCGGGCGATGGGCGCAGCATCGGGCACCCGAGAACGAGTGGCAGGGGCCCCCGAAGACATTGAAGAGGGTCCCCATTCGGGAAAGTCACCCTCGCCTCGGGCGTCGCATCCAGGCACGGATCCGCCAAGGGTCCTATGCGGATCCGATGCTTGTTGGACGGATCCTGTGCGAATATCCGAGTGGTGAAAAAAAATGTTTGGAACGGATCCCATCGGACCACTGTACTCGTGTATAATACCAGTTAAGGGCATCGAATGTCTCCGAGGATGACTTACGAAGGGGCACGGGGCAAGCGCGACGAGGGGGGGAGGCGCCTTCTAGAATTTTACGGAGGCACTCTTTCTAGAGTTTGACTTCGCTGCTCTTCCAGGTTCGCGCGTTCTGAACACTGGACCTCGCCGAAGCCGCTGTCGCCGTTGTCGTCACCCTCGCTGCCGCCGCCGTCGCCGTCGCCCTCGCCGACGTGACTCGCCCGTGGGAACTCCTGACCGTGCCTGGGCGCGCTCGCACACGGCACCTTACCGAGGTTCCAGCTCCCAGTCGGGCAGATCGTACCAACCTTACCTGACTGTCTGTGCTGGGCGGGCGAGGAGGGGGAACGGCGAAGGGGGACGACTCTGCTGCTCGCGTATCAAGGAGAGCGCCTGGCGGCGGGGGGCCGAGACCAACTGCACGTGGCAGCTCCCGTTTCCCAGCCTCTCCCAGTCCCATTCCCCCTTCATCCGACCCGCCTCCCCCGACCGCTGCATCCGACCCGCTTCCCCCTTCATTCGGGGGCGCGCAAACATGGATTAGCGATCCATGGATTTGGCGCGCGGTCGCCAAATCCATGGATCGGGGGAAGTGCCCTCCCCAAAAATGCGGCTGGTGCCGCCTCGTTCGGCGGCGGAAACCCGCGATTTCTCATGGAATCGGGACCCGTTGCTAATCCACGCCCCCTTGATCCATGTTTGCGATCGCCTGATTCCTCCGACCCGCTTCCCCCGACCGCTTCCTCTGGCCCGCTTGCCCCCTCCATCCGACCCGCCTCCCCCGAAGAGAAGACCGCTTCCCCCGACCGCTCCATCCGACCCGCCTCCCCCCTCATCCGACCCGCTTCCCCCCCCGAGGAGAAGGCCGCTTTCCCCGACCGCAGGGGCGCCGCCCCCCTCCCCACCACCACCACCCCCACGCCAGGGCTGAACCCAAACGGTGTTTGCCGTTTTCGTTTTGTGTTCGTTATCCCTCGTTTTGTCTTCCATCCGCCTCTAACGCAAAACGAGATCGAAACGAGCACGGCCCACGAAGTCGCCGAAACGTCGTTTGGGTCCAGCCTTGCCCCACACCAGCAGGGCCTGTGGCAGCTGAGGCCCGCCGACAGGAAGATGTCGACGCACTGGATCCCTGTCCCGGCGGGGGAGCCCCCTCTTTCCCAGGAGGCGGGGTCGAGGATCGAGGACGGAGCTTCGAGGCTCGAGGGCCAAGATGCTCGGCGTGTGCTGGCCCCTCCTCTCGGGGGGGCGTGAGGGTAAGGTCGGGCCAGGGTTGGGGCTCGAGGACAGTCGCACTGGACAGCCTCTGGAGGAGGGAGGTCTCAGCCTCGTGCTGGCAGGGTTCGCTCCCTAGCCCTTCACTTGGGCGGGCCCCCCCCCTCTGCATGCCCTCGACTCGCGGGCCTCCAGAAACCTCCGACCGAGGGAAAATTATCCGAGGACGGACCCTGTTGTTCACGCGAGGGCACGAGTGGCCACCACACGTCACCCCTGCCTCGACTTGTCCCGCCTGCCATCTCGCAGGAGAGCCCAGAGTCGAATCGATAAGTCAGATCGGCGATCAAAATGAATCGGATCGGGGGAAATCAGCAGCCAAGTTGGGAGAAGACGAAGCGATGGAAATCGGCAGGCCAATCGGAATCCGAATCGGAATCCGAAGTCGAATCGGATCGGAATCGGAATCGATCGAAAGCGACCCGAACCGAGTCGGAGGAATCGAGAAGAGCCCTGCCCCGTGGCTCCGCGCCGCATCTGGTCTGCCCTGCCTGCGCCAGCCGAGCCAGACTCCCGCGGCGGCGCAGGGGATGGCGAGCGACGGCGGTGGGGCCCGTGCCGTTAGGGGCTCAAGGACGTTTGCTGTCCCTCGACTCGCGCTCGAGCTTCTACGAGCCGCTCAAAAATGGCATAGATCTTTCTGGATGTGCCTCGGTGTATCTGGATGCGCATCGACTTGAGCAGATTTGCTTCTATGTGTGTTGCTTGATCCCCGCCAGCGGATTGGAACAGAATCTTCCTGCCCGCGAACTCGAAGCGACGGCGCGTCGGAATCGGTGAGTCGGCGGGAATGCTCTTCCTCCTCCTCCTCCTCTGCCTCCTCCTCCTCCTCCTCATCCTCCTCCTCCTCCTCCTCCTCCTCCTCCTCCTCGCCTACTCATCCTCCTCCTCCTCTGCCTCCTCCTCCTCCTCATCCTCATCCTCCTCCTCGTCCTCCTCCTCCTCCTCCTTCTCCTCCTCCTCCTTCTCCTCCTCCTGTTCGTATTATTAGTATTATTATTACTATTATTATTACTATTATTATTATTATTAGTAGTAGTAGTAGTAGTAGTAGTAGTAGTAGTAGTAGTAGTAGTAGTAGTAGTAGTAGTAGTAGTAGTAGTAGTAGTAGTAGTAGTAGTAGTAGTAGTAGTAGTAGTAGTAGTAGTAGTAGTAGTAGTGGTAGTAGTAGTAGTAGTAGTAGTAGTAGTAGTGGTGGTAGTAGTAGTAGTAGTATTATTATTAGTATTAGTATTATTATTATTATTATTATTGTTATTATTCCTCCTCCTCCTCCTCCTCCTTCTCCTCCTCCATTCCTTCTCCTTATGACATACTCCTCCCTGTCGCACCTGGAGGCCAGCCGGAAGGGCGGGCCGGGCGTTTCGCATGAGACTTCCTTGCCATATACAAGCCTGAAGCATAAAAATTGCCAACAGTTTCACAAATGGAGGGCGGGTGGTTTTCAAAATGTGGCTCTCGCCGTAGCGCCGCGCACATTCGTTTTCACAAGTTGCAAGAGGTTCGTGGGTGCAGGGCGGTTATTTTTCAAAATGTGGCTCTCGCCTTAGCGTCGCGCATGTTCGCTCTTTCAAGAGGATTGACGACGGGTGATTTTCAAAATCTGGTTCTGGCTTTGTCACCGCGCGCACAGTCGCTTTAAAAAGTTGCAAAGAATGTTATGGATGCAGGGCGGTTCGTTTTCACCATGTGGCTCTAGCCTTGGCGCTGCGCAAGCTCGTCTTAAAAACTTGCCAGGGCCTCACTGATTCTCATGGTTAGCGTACAAGGAACGGTTTTTCGGAACGAGTCAAGATTCTCAGGACGCAATAGTTACGATGATTCGCGGTTTTGAAGTCGCAGGAATGGTGTTCTGACACGAGTCGGGATCGTGAAGAAGCAACGTCAGGTTGACATATGGCGTTCACGCTTCAGGATGTTCACACGGTCGTCCCCCGACGGGACAATTCCCTTAGTGGAAATGAATCCTTGCAGGGAGCTTAGAGGGAGGGTGCATCCCAACATCGTCGATGAGTCTTGGGTTTAAACGGTTTACACTGGTCCTCCTCCTCCTTCTCCTCCTCATTTGGTCTGCAGGCGGTTTCGCGTCCTGCACGCCCCCGGCAGCGCCGCCCCTGGCGGACTTTCGAGGACATCCGAGTTCCGAGTTCCGGGTTCTCCTCCTCATCCTCCGCCTCCTCCTCTTCCTGTCAAGCAGCTGATGGAGGTGCGCGCCGCCAAGCGGTCGAGGCGAGATGTTCCGTGCCTCTTGCAGTGCAGCCGCTCAGCAGCTTGTTCCCGGTGCCGCCGCTCCCGCCGTGGGCGTGGCCCCCGCTGGCGGGCCGCAGCCTCTTTAGCGTTAGGTCGGGCCTGCCCCTATGCAGGAGGAATGTTCAAAAATAGTCACAACAACAAAAAAACATATGGGGACGGTAGATTTACCATGTTTGAATCCTTTTTTGATACTGTTTGATTCCCTACCTAAGCTCTGCCTAAAGGGATTCTTACTCTCTTGGCTTAAAGGGCCGGGCAGTGGGAACCGGCCCGGGCGGTTCCCCCGGTATCCGCCCCGCGGTTCCCCCTGTTACGTCCCCTTAGCTTAGCGTTGCTTATCTCATCTTAGCTTAGCTTATTTCATATTAGCTTAGCTTGGCTTATTGTTAATTCAGGTTTATATTAGCTTAGCTTACCTTCATATTAGCTTCGCTGAGCTTTAGCATAGCAGAGCACAGCATAGCATAACATAGCGTAGCATAGCATAGCGCAGCATAGCATATCATGGCATAGCCCAGCATAGCATAGCATAGCGCAGCATAGTATAGCATAGCATAGCATAGCGCAGCACAGCACAGCACAGCATAGCACAGCGCAGCATAGCATAGCGGAGCAGAGCAGAGCATAGAATAGCAGCAAAGCAAAGGCAAAGCAACAGCAGCGACAGCAAAGCAAAGCACAAGCAACGCAAAGCAAAACAAAGCAAAAGCAAAAGCAAAGCAAAGGAAACGCAAAGCAAAAGCAATGTGCGACAAATGCCGAGCTAGCCTCGATGGCCGGACCGGAGCCACCTGCTCCTCCTCGTCATCCTAACCGTCATCCAGCTCCTGGTCCTCCTGCCCCGGATCTGTGGGTGTATTTTGTGGCGCTCGTGTGTGCCAACCTCGTTACCAGTTTAGTGTTCTGTTCGGGTAATTAGCATGGGTGTAATTCCCTACCTAGGCTCTGCCTAGAGGGTTAGCTTAGCTTAGCTTAGCTTAGCGCAGCGCTGCATTAGCATTGCATAGTATAGCATAGCATAGCATAGCATAGCATAACCAAGCATAGCATAGCATAGCATAGCGCAGCATAGCATAGCATAGCATAGCATAGCATAGCGCAGTTTAGCATAGCATAGCATAATATAGCATAGCACAGCGCAGCATGGCATAGCATAGCTTAGCATAGCATAGCCTAACCTAGCATAGCGCAGCTTAGCATAGCGCAGCATAGCATAGCATAGCATGGCATAGCATAGCATAGCATAGCACAGCAACTAATCCTGCTTTCCTAGGGGCTCCAACTTCTAGGTAGGGTCGCACTGGGGTAATTATGTTGCATGTTTCCTACAGAATCCGCCTGTAGGGGGACACGCCCGACCTAACTTTAGCGAGGATATTGCCCCAGCTGGGGTAGCGGATGAATGTGCACGTGTCCTGGTAAAGTTTGTATATATCACCGGGTGGTCCAAGCTTGCCCAGGACTTCTTAGCTACCAATGCTGCAAAACCTGATGGGGTACTCTTTGAAAGGACATCGTCTGCGTCATGATGCAGAAGTGCTTCGAGCTAAGAAGTTGTGCCGACAGCTACGTTGGTCACCTCACTTCCAACTTACACTTGCCTCTCCCTGTGGAGGCACTCGCGATGGCGTCTGTGAGGCCGTCAAACCTGGTGTGTAGATTCGGCAAGGTTGTCCAGGTTGGCTCCGGGAAATATTGACTTTTCCTGCAAATGCGATTGAAGGCATGTACCATCGCCGTGGGAGTGATGTACTTGGCTGATTCGATTGGAACTTCTAATCAGAATGTGTCGTCTTCGTGCTATCGCTGAGTTTGTGAACACTCTCGCGGTGCCCTGGGTCCTCATGGAGGATTGCAGCAAGGCGCCCGATCTTCTGGAGGAGGCTGATATTATGTAACTTATCCGTGCTAAAACGATCGATTGTACCGAGAAATGTGTCATGTATTTGTGATGTTGGTGAAACCGTAATCAAGTTACGTGATGTGTAGTCTGGCAGTGTTCCCATATGTTACTGTGCAGGCTGACGCCCTTCTCCCCGTTCAAGACCCACGCGTACCTGGATGTCTTCCTGGATTTTGAAAGCATGGCTGTTCCAGTGTGCCAGCGCAGACTCCCCTTGAAGTTCCCTGAAGCATGTGGTCCTGATAACTGTTGGTTGTCATGCGATGCGGCGGCTGGCCCTACGATGTCAACTCGGGCGTTGGCTATCCCTGATGACGTTTGGTCAGCTTTGCCGCAGCACAATCGTGATCACCTTGCCCCTGCTTTGAGCGAGCAATATTTTCTTTAGTCTCGTGCAGTCGAGCTCATGATGATTTCCCGTGCCTGCGCTATTACTGTAGAGCCTTGTCGGTACTGGGGCAGAGGAACCGTGGTCCAGAGGAAGGACACCTCCTTGGCTAATCGCGGTCCAAATGCCTACATCTTTCGCTGCCCGACATCGGTTTTCCGGTCTACTGTTGCTACTCGAATTTAAGATTATTGGAGGCTCCTGAAGGACCCCTTCAGAGTTACCATTAAGATGCTTCGGGATGTTTTGGTAGGGGTGGCACCCCAAGTCAGCACTCAGATTGAGCCCCTCAAGGACCCTGAAGAGGCCACCTGACAATCGTGATGATGCTAGACTTATGGTGGATCGTGGTTATGATATTTGTGCACGTGCGTGGTCGGAGGTGTATGGGCACATCCATAAGAGTACACGTGACTGGTTGAAGCAGGATCTCCCTCGTGGGGCTAAACGAGTATATTCATAATTGAAAGCTGAGGATAATGCACATGTAGGATATGTTGAGACTGACTCAGGAGTTGTCAGCGAACCCAGTTCAATGATGAAGTATCGTGAGCAATGTTGGTCTTGTTGGTAGACGCGCCTAATCCTATTGCTAAAGAGTGTTGAATGCTGGTATGGCCCAACTGCGCGCTAGCCCAAGTTCTCCTTATGATTACTGAACCGTTAAAGCTCAAGCATATCTCATGGGCGTGTGCGTTTTTCTGAGCGCACTGCTGTTAGGGGTCGATCAGTGGTCGCCCAGGTTTCTTCTCTCCATGCCCGCGCCCGCTTTGGAGCAGCTCACAGATGTACTCGCTGGCATCGAGGAGGCCCTGACGCTCCCGCACCAGTGCCCCGTTTGCATGATGGCTGTGTTGCCCAAGTCCGTCAAAGAGGGGACATCGACTACGAAATGCCCGAGGGTGAACCGCATTGACTGGTAAGCCCGTGGCTTCGACATCGATTCCTGGAGTAGCGAACGCCTGGAGTTCTGGGGCACCGCGGTGAAAAACTCTTCGGCCTTGAAGGCCGGCTTAGTCAGGGAACTGTGTCATGAGATAGCTCTCTCGTCTGGCATGGCGGTCGTCTCGGCGAACTGGATCATGGAGAAGACATTCGACTCTGTGTCTCCCCACAAGCTTACGCACGTGGCGATTAGGCACCGCTACTCCGCCCACCTACTGTGCAGCGGCTTGCTTGCACACTTCCCCGAAGGCTCTGGAGGTCTCCCGTATGTTATCGGAGGTTGTCGTAGCTGGGGAGTCTATATTGGCGAGGTGTGGTCAGAGTAGGCCGTGGGTGAAGTGATCCTTATATGACGTATTTGAGCGCGCCCATTCAAGGATCCCCGAAGGCCCGTCACTGAGCCCCCAAGATCGCGTTCCAATCAGGTCGCATGCACATGATATCACATAATACATGCATGGTAACCCTTCCTTCCTCGCTGAAAAAATCCCGCGGGCTGTTGCTGCCTTCCGTGATGATGTGATCGAGCTGGGGTGTTTTGTCTCCAGTATGTCGGTGGCGATGGCCTCCAGCAAGGAGGTGGAGCGGCTGTTGAGGCCCCTTTCTTGATGAGCTCGAGCTGGACCTGACCTTTGCTGCATCGGTGAAGGCTCGAGGCACCGTCTCGACTCTTGGCAAGCGACGTCTGCAGTGGAAGTTCAAGCGCAGATGGGGTGTTGCGTTCAGGAGGTCCAGAAAGCTTAAGTACCTGGCTTTGTGGTAAGTCCAGAAAGGGCCTTGTCCGTGGGATCCTGGGGGGCATCAGAGATTCAGAAGTTCCGTGCGTGGGCCGCGACGTGTTCGGGTTTCTGGAGTTCTGGAGCGTGTGCTACAACAGTGTTGCAAGCACTTGATGACTCTATAGATGATCCTGTGTACCAGTTGCGGGTTGAGCAACTCGCTGCACTGTCAGATGTATGGCCTGCCCTCCCAGAAGGCAGTCGTGCTGGAGTACGTCGAGCTTGGTCTCGCATGCGTGACGTCTTCAAATGACGGTTGGTTAAAAAGCCGATTGTGACCGTGTACGTCACTCTTCTGGATCTGGGTTGGGCCCCGTGTGCCGTCGACCGTTGGGGCGGTCCCTGGGTACCCTGACCTTAAGATCACCGACCCCGATGTCAGATACCACCTGGTCAGATGTGTACAACGAACGTGTGCTTCTATCGTCTTGTCGAAAGCCTCTGGACACTACTGTTTCCGTGGCGTTGAACACGGGTTTGATTGAAGAGGGGACATCGTGGACAGCGACCAGCGCTCAAACATTCTGGCAGATTATTTTGAAAATGAGCAATGGAAGATCAGCTTCCCAGACAAGCTGCCTGGAGGGACAGAGCCTTTGGGACATTCTCTACACATCAACACGGAGGAGTTCACAATGGACGAGTTGATGCGTGCATTAAAAGCCTTATCGGTCTCAAAAGCAGCGGGACCAGATGGCATATACCCAGAGTTTTGGAAATTCTTATCTGCATCAGAAGACGCATGCGAATCCCTCCTTGATATTTGTGCGGAATGCTGGAAGCAAAAACGTATACCCGCAGAGTGGAAAACAGCGAAAGTAGTATTATTGCACAAGAAGGGAGACGCCAGTTTGCCAGAGAATTACCGGCCAATCTCGTTATTAGCAATAGGATACAAAGTATTGGCTTGGATGCTACAGAAAAGGCTTCAAAATGGAGGGGCGGAAGATCGCATCCGCTCAACGCAATTCGGCTTCAGGCCAAACCGCGGCACAGTCGACGCTATCACAATAGCGCGCCGCATCTTCGAAGCCGCGTACGCTGAAGAAGAACCTGGGGCACTCGCTATCTTACTGGATTGGGCACAGGCTTTTGACCGCATCAAACACGAGTCGATGTTTCGAGCGCTTGCCAGATTTGGTACTCCTTGTCAAATGGTGGACATGATCAAGGCAATTTACGATGGAAGGGATTTCTACTTAAAAGACCCGGGCGGCGACTCCACTCTGAGAAAGCCAAAGGCAGGGATCGCGCAAGGATGCCCTTTATCTCCGCACTTGTTCATCATTGTGCAAACAGTCATGTTGTCCGACGTGGATCAGATCTACCAAGCTATGGCAAGCGACTTCGAGGAACTGGAGTACGTGGTATGTAGCGATTTGTTGTACGCCGACGACACAGTTCTTCTGAGTGCTAGCCCGGTGAAGTTACAAATCATATTGGATTTGATCATACAAGAGGGCGAAAAGTACGGGTTTGAACTCAACTGGAAGAAAACAGTGATGATGAGAGTGCGCAACAACGGTCAAGTGTATTCACCGGATGGGCATCCGTCGAAATCCGTGGAACAGGCTGTATACTGGAAGGGCTTTTTGAATACGTCAGTAAACAGCAAGCCAGAAGTGACCCGGCGAATTGGCGAAGCAAAAAAGGCATTCAAAGTATTATGGGCCTGTTGGAACCATGCAAATATCTCAAAACATAGAAAATTGGAAATATTCCGAGCAGTAATACTTCGGTGTGGCTTCTCAAAGCAGACCGGAACAGACTCGACAGTTTTCAGACGGCTTGCTTGCGACATGTTGTGAAAATACCGCATGATGCCGCATGCGTACGTGTCGGGAGTATCAAATGTTGAGGTGAGGGCACGTGCAGGCGCACGCCCACTGAGCGACGACCTCTTAGAACAACAAGGCAAATTGTATAGCAAGATAGCACGATTGCCAGATGGTCATATCCTGCGTGACCTCGGGTGTGAGCCTGGAGGGAACACACCAAGGCAATGGTACCGCAAGCGCAAACGCGGACGCCCGAAGCTACAGTGGGCGGCGTGTTTCCCCGTACGTTTTCTGATCACGCCTGCAATCTTCGTATGTAGAATTCGAAGAGTCATGAACTGCCGATGCGCCGTTTGGGCGCCCGGCTTCCTGCTGCTGTCGCCCGCAGGCTTCGCAGGAGCCTCTCGAAGGATGGCGACTACCAACGTGCTGCTATGCTGGCCATCGCCGTCGTTACTTGAGCATGTTGACCCGAAGGTCGACTGCAAGACTCGAGTGCCCCCGTTATGCTGACGAGGGGGAGGATATGTATCACCGTGGTTGGACGTGACCTAGTAACGAACATATACATACATACAAGTGGCACGTGTGTGCCCAGGCTCATACAAAAAAAAAAAAAAAAAAAAAAAAAAAAAAAAAAAAAAAAAAAAAACTGAAGGGGCGTTTGAAGCAGGAGTGAAATGCAACAGCGAAGTCGCACTCGAGCGCAAGTGGGGGTGCCACACCTTGCGATGTGTGTACCAGGGCCCCCCAGGAAGCCTCAGGAGGCCCGACTTGGATACCAGAAGAGGCTCCAGGAGGTTCCAGGATTGTGAGTGTTGTGTGGGTGTGTGTGTGTGTGTGTGATGTGTGCTTTGTGTTGTGCGTGTTTTTTTGTGCGTTGTAGGTGTTGTGTGTGCTATGTTTGTTTAGCGTGTGATGTGTTGGGCGTGATGTGTGTCTCTGTGTGTGCATGTAGTTCTGAGGCCCCAGGAGGCCCCAGGAGGCCCCAGGCGGCCTCAGGAAGCCCCAAGAGACCCCAGGAGGCTTCAGGAGGCCCCAAGAAGCTCCAGGAGGCCACAGGAGGCCCCAGGAGGCCCCTGGAGGTTTCAAGAGACCCCCAGGAGGCTCCGAGGCGGCGTTTGGGGTACCAGAAGGTTCAGAAAGCCCCAGGAGGCCCCAGGAGGTTCCAGGAGGCCCCCAGGAGGCTCCGAGGCGGGGTCTGGGGTACCAGAGGGTACGTCGGGGCTCGATGTTGGGAGGATGTCGCAGGCGAGACCCCAATTCTCTGAGAGTCGGGGTCAAAATTCTTGAAAACACCATGTGTTTTTGAAGGTTGTATGTTAAAAATTGAAATTCCCATGTGTTGTTGGGCCCCGGTGTCACGATCTGCGCGAGGGGTGCCACCGATTTTCAGAATGTCGAGGATGTCCCTAGCGAAACGGCCAGAAAAATCGCGTCCCTCGGAGAGGTGCGTATGATAATATATATATATATATATATATATATACACACACACCTGTAACGCCCCTCACGGGGGTAGAAACCAAGCGTCGTGTTGTCTCCTCCTCCACTCGTGTACTTGCGCCAGACGTCCACCCCTAAGGCTCTCGGAAGTTTCCACAAGGCTCGCAGGTGGTCAGGAAGATGCCCCGAACATCGAAGACTAAGTTATTCGAGGTTTCGTCTTCGACTCCGTTCCCAGAGCCCCGACGTGGTGTATGTTCATCGGGTCGGCGCCCTTGTTGTCGTGAAATTATCCTCGGAGGGCCTCTTTGTGACGCTCCCGAGAGAGGGGAGGAGGGAGGAGGGAGGAGGGAAGGAGGAGGGAGGAGGGAGGAGGACGGATGGGGAGGAGGCGGATCTCGCGCACGGCGCTATCGGAGCCATCGAGGCTACGGATGAGGTAGGAGGAGGAGGAGGAGGAGGAGGAAGAGGAGGCGGAGGAAGATGAGAAAGAGGAGGAGAAGGAGGAGGAAGAGGGGGAGGAAGGATTTGAAGCAGGACCGATGAGGAGAAGGATGACGACGACGAGCAGGAGGAGGAGAGGGAATGACGCCCGTCCTGGAGCCTCTTGGTGTCGCCGTGGCTCTCCTAAAGCGTGCTGGGGGTCCTGTGGCCTGTTTGGGGTCTTCGGGGCCTCTTGGGGCCTCTTGGAGCCTCCTGGGCCCTCTGGAGCTCCCTGAGTGTAATTCAAAGTGGGTCCTCGGGGGGGCTCTTGAGATCTCGTGGGCTCTCCCTGGGCCGCCATGGGCCCTCCTGGAGCCTCCGTGGGCCCTCTAAGAACTCTCTCGCGGGGGCGGAATGATGAAAACAATTTCACGCATGGGGGCCTTTCCGTTGAGAAGGGGGGCGCGGTGCAGAGTGGGTCCTCCTGGGGCCCTCCGGAGGTCTCCTAGGCACTCCCGAGGCCGCCATGGGCCCTCCTGGAGCCTCTGGGGGCCTCTAAGAAGCCTCTCGCGGGGGTTGAAAAATGACGACAGTTTCACGGATGGGAGCCTTTCCGTTGAGAAAGGGAGCGCGGTGAAAGGTAATAAAGTGACGACAGAGTCGCATTTGAGGCCCCAAATCGTCTTTGGGCACCTCGGGCGCGAATCCCGCTCCCGAATCATACGGCGCGATTTCCCCTCCCCCCGCTGTCCCGCCGGACCCCGGGAGGGTGACTTTTGTGGTTTTCGCTTGTAAGAAACACTTCCCCCCCCCTCTCGACGGTGACGGAGGGCAGGCGGCGGGGGTGGGCGGGTTGGCGGGGTGGCGGGTTGGCTGGGGTTGCGGGGTGGCTGGTTGGGCTGGTTGAGCCGGTTGAGTTGTTTGGGTGGCTGGTTGGTTGGGTTGGCTGGTTGGGCTGGCTAGGGCAATTGGTTTCGACTAGAACCATCGCGCGCTTCGCGCGCGCTCAGGTTCTAGCCCAGGCCAAGGGCGCGCTAGAAGATCTTGGACAGCGCTATCAAGCACAGGCGCGTGACATAGTCGTGCCTCCTGAGGGCCTCTTGGGAACCTCTTGGGTCTTCGTGGGGGCATCTGAAGGGCTTCTGGGGGGTTCTCCGTGCTTCCTCACTTGGCTGTTGGAGGCACTTCTTGGGTGCTTTTCGGGGGGGCATCTTGGGGCTTCTTGGGGTCCCTTGGGGGCATCGTCAGGGTTCTCGGGGCAGTCGGAAAGTGATGTTCTGCAGTCTGAAGCAGTCGATTGGCCGTCTTGGCTGCGTGGAGGCCCGGCTTGAGGCCACATTGGGGCAATCCGGAGGCCTCTCGGGGCCTCCTTGAAGCAATTTTGATGCATCGAGAACACTGTTCGGCTATCTTGGGGCCCCGTGTACGTCTCCTGTGAGCCTTTTGGGACCTGGTGGGGGGCTTTGGGGGGCCTCGTCGGACCACTTGGGGACTCTTGGGGCCTCCTGTGGGCCTCTTAGGGCGGAAAGCTCTGCTGTTGGGTTCGCCTTCCCCTTCTTGGGGCTCTCTTGGGGCCCTCTTGGGGCCCTCTCGGGCCGTCTTGGGCGCCTCGGGCACCGTCTTGGGGCCATCGTGGGCCGTCTTGGGGCCCTCTTGGAGGCCTCTTCGGCTATCTTGGAGCGGTCTTGGGGGCCACTTGGGCCGTCTTGGAGCGTCGGGATGCCAAAAGGCTGGGAACTCTAAAGTCCATCAAAAGCCGATGGGAAAACAATGCTTCTTGGAACCTCTTCGGCCTTCTGGGGAGCTTCTTGAGGGCCTCTTGGGTCCCATTTGGGGGCCTCTGGGGCTTCCTGAGAGCCTCTCGGGGTGGAAGGCTCGGATTTTCGGTTCGTCTTACCCCTGTTGGGCCCCCCTTGGGGCCGTGTTGGTGCCTCTCGGGCTGTCTTGGGCCCTGTTGGAGGCCTCTTGGGCTATCTTGGATTGGTCTTGGAGGCCTTTTGGACAGTCTTGGAGCGTCAGGACGCCAAAAGGCTGAAAACTCTAACATCAATCAAAAACCTATGGCAAGACATGGATTTTTGCCTCTTGGGGCCTTCGTGGGAGGCCTCTTGGATACTCTTCGGCCCCCTGGGGGGCTTCTTGGGGCCTCTTGGAGCCTGTTAGGGGCCTCTCGGGGCCTCCTGAGAGCCTCTCGGGGTGGAAGACTCGGATTTTCGATTCGTGTCAACCCTCTTTTTTTCCGTCTCAGGCAGTTGGGACATGGGCAACGGCAGGCCGACTTTGCACTAGAGTGTCCGGCCCTCCGCCCCAACTCAGCCCCCTATTCGCCAGCATCTATTCTCCTGGCCACAGCTGCTGAAAGATACAGCAGCGTGCACACTTGAGGAGGGGGCAGGGTGAAGGGAGAAGGATAAAAGTATTGATATTGATCCTGTCCGCCTCGAGGCCAAGGTCCAGCCTCAGAGCACGGATGGACCGGCCGCGCACGCACACTACTTCGCACGGAGATGGTGCGTCGCGGTCGCGCAACGCTCATGCAGCAAGATCGAACGATTGAACAGTGCTGCAACTGAAGCAGGCAACGGTTTCTGAAAGATACAGAAACGTTCACACTTGAGGAGGGGGCAGGGTGAAGGGAGAGGGAGAAAGGTGATGATTTTGATCCTGTCCGCCTCGAGGCCAAGGTCCAGCCTCAGAGCACGGATGGACCGGCCGCGCACGCACACTATTTCACGCACGGAAATGGTGCGTCGCGGTCGCGCAACGCTCATGCAGCAAGATCGAATGATTGAACAGTGCTGCAACTGAAGCAGGCAAAAGTGTATTGAGTCCTGAGGTTCTTCATATCCTTCTCTTGATCCCTCACCCAATCGTCTCCCAACCTCTACAAAGGGCCCGCTCTTTCAAAACGGAGCGCAGTCCCAAGGACTAGGTATCGCCTTAGATTGAGCAGCTCTGCAACCATGAAGTTTGGGAAGCCTCTTAGCTAATCTATCCCTGGGAGCGAAACCACAGCACGAGGAAAGAAAGAGGACGGGTACATTTGAATCTCTCTACCTCGAAATTGGCACGGCCATCTTGCGCCACTTGATGGCGACGCAAACCGAAGAGGGGGAGGAGGGGAAGGAAGGAGAAGGCGCGGGATGGATGGGATGAGAGAGTGGGAGGGGGAGGAAGGAGGAGGAATACCATATCGAGGTCGATCAAGGTGGCACCCTTGCGCGAAGTGGCACTCAAATGCGCCACACTGATACCGCTGCGCACTCAGCATCCCGCGATTAGAACGGTACCCTTGTCCTCTCTACCCTGAGCGGAAGGAACCCGCACTCGCGCTCGCACGCGTCGCCCCCCAGACGATCGGGCGAAGGCAAGACCACCAACCCAGGGACAGCGTCGATAACGCCTTCCTCAAGCCTGGGACGCGCGGCTGCGCAGAGCAGTGGGACCCCTTCGCTGTGCCACGCAGTTGCGCACTGAGCTACTGCTGCCGGCCCACACCCGACATCGACGCTCCAAGTACAACCGCGCTACTGCACGCCCGCGAGCAGTCGCCCACTCAATTGCGTTGACACCTAGGCATAATTAGATTTATCGACCTCGTGGCAGTTCGACCCAAAAATTGATAATGTCACAGGGTCCATGCAAAGATGGTGCATGTGATCACAGAATAGGGTCGAATGGCACTCCGCGGAATCTTGGCAATCTTCGCCGCAGCCCAAACCACTGGAGGGCGGGGGGGGCGCTAAAAAATCTGACGTTGGGTCTTCGCCAAGCGTGCGGCCACCACCGCAAACGCAACAGGCCATTCTGGCCGTCAAACCCCCAGTGGGAGCACTGCCGCCGTATGCCTGGCAGAGGTCAACATCTCCTTCCCGTGCATAATAGCTGCATTGTTGGTTATGACCGTCTGTCCACACCTTCCACCCGTCCGGCACCAAATCCATACAGCCGCCGCCCTCGACGCGACCGCAAGCGCAGCAGGCCGTGTCGGCGGTGTGGTTGAACTTCTTGTATTTGTGGCCGTGATCCGCGCAATGACTGCCAATTGCGTACCAGGAGCACGTCTCCCCGTCGGAGTCGTGCCAGGACGACTCGCCCGCGGGCACGAAGTCTCTGCACAGGCCGCCGTGCCCATCCGCTCCGCCCCCGGCCTGGATGCAGGCCTCCTTTCCTTGTGGTAGGGCGAACAGCCCCACCCAAGCTGTGCCGCTCTTTGCCAAGCCGAACTGGGAAAAGCGCCGATTAAAGAGATTGTATATCCCAGGGCCTGAGTGACTCCAGAAAAATAGCACGTCGGAGACTGTGTCTTCCCCAGAAGAGGTTCTCCCCCGAAATAAAGGCATCGTAACCCCCCCTGGCTATGCGGACTTGATGGTCGCTGCCGTCATCCCCGACGTGCGCCGACCGAGGGTTTTCACGACACTTGTCGGCATACTGCTGCGCTACCTTGTTGAGCTTCTCGTTGTAGCAGAGGGGAGGAATGCCATTCTCCATGCGCAATTGATTTACCCCGTCCAACATCTCGTTGTAGTCCTGATCGGACAGGGCGAGCGACACCGTGGAGCCCAGCGCTCCTGGCCCGACCTCGACCGCGGACCGACCGCCACCAGTGCGGCGAGCACGGCGCAGGCCACCAGTGCGGCGACGACCGCGCGCGCGCGCGCCGGCCGCCACGGGCTCGGCTCCCCCATCGGCGCCTGGCTCACCCTCGGCGCCCCCAGTCTCCGGGCCCAAGACGACAGGAGCGCCCGGGGCCGCGCTGGGCCTCGCGAGGAGCTGCTCGTCCTGCTCGCCGCGCGCGGCCATGGCTCCTGCGGCTGGGCGGGCCCTCCAGAGGCGGCGGTAAAGCAAGCACTGAAATATCCTCTCCTTCTGGCCAGCTTGAGCCAAAATGGCTACGGAATTCGTGTCAACCCTCTTGGCTCCATCTTGGGCCGTCGTGGGGCCCTCTCGGGCCGCCTTGGGCGCCTCTGGCGCCGTCTTGGGACCCCCTGGGCTGTCTTGTGACCGTCTTCGAGGCATCTGGGGATGCCTTGGAGCGGAAACTGAAGCCTCTTGGGCCGTTGTGGAGCGTCAGGAAACTCAAAAGGCGAGAACTCGAAAGTCTATGAAAAACCAACGGAAAACAAATTAGTTGTGCCTCCTGGGGCTCCTTGGGAGCCATCTTGGAGATCTCTTGGGGCGTCTTGGAGGCCTCTTGGAAAGTCAGGGACCAATTCTGGGGTGATCTCGAGCGGTCAGTGGTCGTTTTCGTTGTCTGGAAACGCCATTTCTGGCAATCCAGGGCCGTCTTCGGGCGACTTTACAAGGCCCCCAGCGCCACGGCAGGGCCCCCAGGCCCCCCGGTGCGAGGGCCCCGTCCCGGGCCCCGCCTCGTGCCCGCGGCAGGGGGTGGGTGGGCCGCCCTCGTGGGGGCCTGTTGGGGCGACATTGGGTGTCTGAAATCCATCAAAAACCTAAGGACAATCAATGATTTTGGCGTCCTTTGGGCCGTGTTGGAAGCCTTGTGGGCCGTCCAGAAGCCATCTTGGGCGTGTTCGAACGATATGTCCTCGTTCCAGGGCCTCTTGGGGGCCTCTTGCGGCCCCTTTCGTCTGTGTTGGGGCTTTCTTGGGCGGTCTGGGGGCGGCCCTGGGCTGTCTCGGCGCCCTCTTGGAAGCCTGTTTGGAAGATTTCTGGGTGTCCTGGACCGTCCTCCTTCAACGTCGGCGGCACTGGCCGTAAGACTTCCTGGGAACATGATTTGTTGGGGTGTCGTTGGGCGTCTCCGGAGGCTGCGGGGCCTGACGCGTTTCCGAGCAGCGCTGCTTGGGACTCTCGTTTTTTCATCCTGGCAAGCGTTTAGGGAACATGGTTTGGGGAGAGGGCGGCAACCCGAGAATCATGTTCCTGGGAAGCTTTCCGGGATCATGATTTGTTCGGCTCTCTTAACAGGGGGGCATCTGGGGGCTTACCGAGGGGCCCTTTTTGGCCTTGTCGGCAAGCCTATTGGAAACGTGGTTGGGGCGGTGGGCGGAAGCCCAAGGAATCATGTTCCCGGAAAGCTCCTTGGGAAATACGATTTACCGAGGTCTCTTGGGGGCCCGCAGGGGACTTCCCTGGGGGCCCCTTGGGGGCTTATTGGGGCTTCCGGGGGGCCTCTTGGGAGCCTCACGGGGCTTCTTGGGAGCCTCTTGATGGCCTCCGGGGGCGTCCCAGGAGCCTCTCAGGCAAGAGACCTTGAAATGTCGCGCTCTTCGGGCCCTCTTGGGTCGCTCTTGGGGCTCTCTTGGGGCGCTCTCGAGGCCCTCTTGAATTATCTGGGGAGCCTCCTGAGACCTCTGGTCTTTCTTGGGAGCCTCTTCGGCCGTCTTGGAGCGATCTGAAGGGCCTCTGACGCCGTCCGGGACCGTGGGGAGGCGGAACATGAAAGAGCGCAAAAATGCGGGGCCCTTTGGAGGGGCCTCTGGAGGCGCTCTTGGGGCGTTTTGGCGGCGCCATCGGCCGTCCTGAGGCCATCTTCGGCGTGTCCGGGGCCTCTTGGGGCTGTCTTAGCAATCTTTAGGGCCCTCTTGGCGTGTCGGGGCGTGTTTGGGAGCGGGCCCAGGCAGTCCCGGGAGCCCTGGGGGCTGTTGAATGCTAGGTGTTGTCTTAAAGGCGGAGGCTGTTGAGTGCAGGGTGGCGCGTGCTACGCGAAAGGCGGGCGAGCGGCCGGGCGGGCGGCGGGCGGGCGGGTGGCGGGCGGGCGAGCGGGCGGGTCGGGATTTGAATGAATTCCTTACGGGTGCGCTCTTGCAGCGGGAGCTTGTTGAGCACAGGGTGTTGCCTTGAAGACGGAGGCTGTTGACTACAGGGTGTTGTCTTGGAGACTGAAGCTGTTGAGTACAGAGTGGTGCGTGCTCCGCGGACTGCGGGCGGGCGGCGGGTGCCCTAGGTGATGGGTCAGAGGCCTCATGGGTGTTGGTTTGGATCTCGTGGTTGGCTTGTCGGGGACGTCAGGCAGTTTCGCAGCTTCTCGGCAGCCGTTTTGGGACCGTTGTGGGCCTCCTCGGGGCTGTTTTGTGGCCTCTTGAGGCCTCGTTTGGGCCTCCTGGGTGCCTCTCGGGGGCCTCCTGGGGCCTCTTGGGGGCTCCTTGGAGCCTCCTCAGGCACTCTTCAAGCGGGAAGGTCGCATTTGGGAGTCGTGGTCCCCCTCTTGGGTGCATCTTGGGGCCGTCTTGGGGCTCTCTTGGGCTGTCTTGGGCGCCTCTGGGGCCGTCTGGGGGCCATCTTGGGCCGTCTTGGGGCGCTCTTGGGGGCCTATTGGGCCGTCTCGGAACGTCGGACAGCCGAAAAGTCTGGAAGGCCGAAACCTCTCCAAAACCTTCGTAAAATTGACGATTTCGGCCACTTGAAGCGCTCTGGAGAGGCGTCTTGAAGCGTCGTGGAATGCCTTGAGGGGGCCTCTCGGGCCGTCTTGGGCCTATCTTGGGCGTCCAGGAGCGGTCTTGCGGCGACTCCGGGCCCGCTTGGGCCGTCTGGGGAGCCTCTGGAGGCCCCCCTGGACTATTTTGGACCTCCCCAGCCGTCCCGTCCTCATGGGGGGTCGGGGCAGCTGTTTGTAGGCCCCGGGCCTGCCCCCCAGAGAGAGAGAGAGAGAGATATAGATAGAGAGAGAGATATATATATATATATATAGATAGATAGATAGATAGGTAGATAGATAGATAGATAGATAGATAGATAGATAGATAGATAGATAGATAGATAGATAGAGATATATTGATTGATAGATAGATAGACAGATAGATAGATAGATAGATAGATTGATAGATAGATAGATAGATAGATATAGATATAGATATAGATATAGATACATCGATAGATAGATAGATAGATAGATAGGAATAATAATAACAATAATAATAACAATAATAACAAGAATAATAATAATACGAATACGAAAACGAAAACGAATAAGAATAATAAGAAGAATAATAAGAAGAAGAAAAAGAATAAGAAGAAGAACTAGCACTGCCGTGTTCACTACCTCCCATCTTCTCCCTCGTACTGCTGCTGTTGCTGATGCTGATGCTGCCCAGTGGACTCGCAGGCTCCCTCCGTTGTCATCCACTGTGGGCATTGTACCGTCGCGTGTGCAGAAAGTCTGGTCTTGGGGACCCCATGGGGAGCATCACATTGCGGTTAGCGGGAAGCAGGGCCTTGACGGCTCTGGAGGTAGACACGCTCTCGATCATCGCCTGCGTCGTTGAGGATGGTCCGCGGCCCGTTTAGGGGAACCTCGAGATGGGGAAAAGCGACTCCGTGCTGTGGACTGTGGCAGCCTCCCGACACCTGAACAGTCTAGTGCGCGTGCCGAGCTGGTCGCCTTCCTGGTGGTCGTGAATCATACCCGTGGTGATAGCGTGTGCTATACTGAGTACTGACCTCTCTGCCGCGCGATGCACACGTCGCGGGCCCATATAGCTCAAAATCCCCGATGTTAAATCTGTGGACCCAGATTTGGTATCCGATCGTTCGGCGTGGTCCTGGCAAGATCGCAGATACGCAAGAGAAATTCGCCATTGGGTCCAATGAATATGGCTTGAATTGGTGTGCTGATTTGTTCGCGGGATGGGCCGCAAGAGGCCTGTGCTGTGCCCGAAACTGTTGCTAAAACAAATCCTGGAGAGGGACGCTTTAACCCATTCCGTGTTGTGTAGACTTCTGGGAATTAATATGGAGGTTGCCACGGCGTGCAAGAGGAGAGTTGCTAACAGGGTCGACCGTGCCCTGCCTAGACCCCGAGTCTTCTCCTCCTTATACCCACCAGGAGCGCCTCCGTGCTGCTGGCCATGATTGTAAGAAGAAGGGGGACGCTCTTAAGTGTGAAATGTGTGATCGGCGTTTCCCGCTGAGAGGTATCTTCAGGAGGTTTCTCCCTGGGCCCTGTTTTGGTACGCGTGTGTTGACCAAAGCAAAGAGACCCTCTGGGGCACCCATTGTATCCCAGGGCACAGGCTTCGCATCAGCTTGGTGTGATCCGTGGTGTCCTGTTACGTAAGTATTGTTGGTGTAATGGCACCGTGAATGCAGTGAATGTGAGCAAAGAGCGCCCACCTCATCCAACAAAGACTGGGATCGAGGTTCCGAAGAGGCTTGCTACGGGACTCCCGCCTAAGAGCGGAGTGCCCTTTCCGAGGTGATTGCTCATCGTGCCCAGGCTTGACCTGGTCCCCACGGCCCTGCCATCACGACCACCACCACCTCCTCCTCCTCCTCCTCCGCCTCCTCCTCCTCCGCCTCCTCCGCCTCCGCCTCCGCCTCCGCCTCCTCCCTCCTCCTCACCACAAAAGTTGGCTTTGGTGCCCTTTCAAGCCGACAGCGAGCTTAGTGATTCGCCGACCCCTGGGGGATTCCTTGGCGTGCGAGACAATTTGCCCCTCCACATATCACTCCCCTCGGAGCCTGGTCTGGCCGATCTGGAGAGAGGGATCCCGCCAGGCTGGGCCGTGGGGGGCAGCCACTCGAGAGGTGTTCTTTCGCTTCAGGCCTTAGATGACGTCCAAGATGGCCCCAAGAGGGCCCGCAAGTGGCCTCAAGATGCCTCCAAGAACGGCCCAAGCTGGACCCAGAACGGCCGAAGATGGCCTCAAGACGGGCAGGGGGGCCCCCGATACGGCCCAAGATGCTCTCCACGAGGGCCCGAAGATGCCGAAACCATAGCTTCCCCCCGAGATTCCCCGGATGACCTCCGCGTTCGCACCCTCTGGCCTCCGACGGCCAGAGACGGCCTGGGAAGCCTCCAAGATTGTCCCGGGGTGGCCCCAGAAGCTCTCAAAGGGCCACAAGACGGCCCAACAGGCCACCAAGCTGGCCACAAGAGAGAGCCCCAAGACGGTCTCAGGGATCTCCAAGACGACCCGAAAGCATCTCACGAGGGACCCAGGACGGCCCATTGATGCCTCCGACCAAGCGGCTCCTGGAAGACCCCCACAATTTCCCACGAGGCCCCCCAAAAAGCGCCGAAGAGACCCTCAGAAGCCCCCAAGAGCCAACCAGAAGCAATCTGGAGACCTCCAAAGACCTCCTCCTCCTCCTCCTCCTCCTCCTCCTCCTCCTCCGCCTCCTCCTCCATTCCTTTTCTTTATAGATAACTCCTCCCTTTCGCATCCCGAGGCTGGTCGCAAGGGCGAGCCGGGCGGTTCGCCTGAGACATCCTCACAACTTATGATCCTGAAGCTTGAAAATTGCAACAAGTTCGCGGATGGATGGCGGCCCGCTTTCAAACTGTGGTTATCGCGGTAACGCCGCGCCCATTCGCTTTCAAAGTTTACCGAGATTTCACGGATGCAGAGCGGTTATTTTTCACAGTGTGGTTCTCGCTTCAGCGCCGTGTACATTCGTCTCCGAAGTGTTCAAGAGCTTCACGGATGGAGGGTGGCTCATTCTCACAATGTGGCTTTGGCTTTAGCGCCGCGCACATTCGTCTTCAAAGTGTTCAAGAGCTTCACGGACGGAGGGTGGTTAATTTTCGCTATGTGGCTTTGGCTTTAGCGCCGCGCACATTCGTCTTCAAAGTGTTCAAGAGCTTCACGGACGTAGGGTGGTTCATTTTCGCAATGTGGCTTTGGCTTTAGCGCCGCGCACATTCGTCTTCAAAGGTCGCAAGGGCTTCACAGTTGGAGGGCGATTCCTTTTCAAAACGTGGCTCTCGCCTCAGCGCCCCGCACATTTATCTTAAGAGTTTGCAGGAGTTTCAAGGATACTCCAGGCGAACGTCCCAGAAATGGTGATTTGGCAAAATATCGGAATGTCAGGGCACAACAGCCACGTTGAGTCGCGGTGCTGACATCCTAGGAACGGTGTTCTGGCACGATTCTGGATCTTCAAAACGCAGCAATAACGATGAGTCGTGGCGTTGAATTCCAAGGAATGGTGTTCTGGCATAAATCCGGATTCTCAAACGGTTGTCTTCCAACGGGGCAGTTCCCTGTTAAAAATAGATCCGTGTAGGAGCCGATGACGAGGAAATGGAGGTAGGGTTTATTGCAATATCGTTAATGCGTCTCGAGTTTGCACGGGTCCTCCTCCATATCCTCCTTATCCTCCTCCTCCACCGCGCCTCCTCCTCATCCGCCTCCTCCTCCTCATCATCATCATTATCCTCCTCGTCTTCCTCCTCCTCATCAGTCATCATCAGCAGCAGCATTGTCGTCATCATCATCATCATCATCAGCAGCAGCAGCATCACCATCAACGACATCCTCATCATCATCATCATCATCAACAGCATCATCAACAGCATCATCATTAGCAACATCGTCATCACAATCCTCATCATCATCATCCTCATCATCATCATGCTAATCAGCATCATCCTCATCATCATCAGCATCATCATCATCATCGTCATCATCATCATCAGCATCGCCATCATCATCAGCAACAGAATATCCAACATCACGATCAGCATCATCATCGTCATCGTCAGCATCAACATCAGCATAATCGTCATCATCATCAGCTGATACATCATAGCCACCATCATCATCGTCAGCATCAGCATCATCATCAGCAGTACCAGCATCATCATCATCATCATCATCATCACCATCATCATCATCATCATCATCATCATCATAATCATCAGCATCAGCATCAGCATCATCATCATCATCAACAGCATCATCAACAGCGTCATCATTAGCAACATCGTCATCACAATCCTCATCATCATCCTCATCATCATCATGCTAATCAGCATCATCCTCATCATCATCATCATCAGCATCATCATCATCATCGTCATCATCATCATCATCATCATCATCAGCATCGCCATCATCATCAGCAACATAATCTCCAACATCACGATCAGCATCATCATCGTCATCGTCAGCATCAACATCAGCATAATCGTCATCATCATCAGCTGATACATCATAGCCACCATCATCATCGTCAGCATCAGCATCATCATCAGCAGTACAAGCATCAGCATTAGCATCATCATCAGCATCGTCATCAGTATCAGCATCATCAGCATCAGCGGAATCGTCGTCATCATAATCATGACCACCACCACCGCCACCACCAGCATCATCAGCATCAACATCATCAACGTCGGCATCAGCAGTATCATCATAATTTACATGAGTGGTACCATCATCAACAGCAGCATCACCACCACCACCACCACCGTCGTCCTCGTCATCATCATCATCATGATCATCATCCTCATCATCATCATCATCATCATCATCATCATCATCCTCATCATCACCAGCATTGTCATCCTCATCATCAGCTTCCTCAACAGCACCATCATCACCATCACCATCAATCATCATCAACATCATAATCGTCAGCATCAGCATCAGTATCATAATCATGAACATCCTCAGCATTATCAGCATTATCATGATCATCATAATCAGCATGATCATGACAACAACCAGCATCATCATCAACATCGTCAGCATCAGCATCATCAGCATCGGCATCATCATAATCATCATCACATCAGTGGCATCATCATCAGCAGCAGCAGCATCACCAACCGTCACCATCACCATCGTCATCGTCATCATCATCATCATTATCGTCACCGTCATCGTCCTCCTCATCATCAGCTTCCTCATCATTACCATCATCACCATCACCATCACCATAAGCATCATCGTCAGCATCATCATCGTCAGCATCATCATCAGCAGCAGCATCATCATCGTCAGCATCATCATCGTCAACATCATCATCAACATCACCAGCATCATCCGCATCAGCATCATCCTCATCAGCATCATCATCATCGACCTCATCCTCATCCTCATCCTAATAATCCTCCGCCTACCGCCGAGAGCAAAGCGCGCACTGCGGCGTGCGACAACAGGCGAAATGACGAGGACGCAACTTCTGCGACGCCTTCGCCCCTCAGGCCCCGCGCCCTTTTCGTGTCCTTCCCCTCATCCTGCTCCTGCTCGTGCTCCATCTCTTCCTGCTCGACCTCCTCCTGGGCAAAAAATGATCATGACTGCAACTGATACTTCTTATGTATATACAAGCCGATCGGTCACAGAAAGGAAATGCCAAATCCGCCTGGCCCTTGGGGCCCTCGGCGCGTGAGAGACCATGCCTCCACCGTTCCCCCAGACCAGACCGCCACCAAGCAGCCAAAGGACATCAAAATCACTCCGAAAAGGTACCCGCGGAGCTCCGAAAAAGCATCTGAAAGAGGGCTTGCAGAGGCCCTCACAAAGCCTCCAAGAACGCCTCATCATGTTCGGTATCCTGGTACATGGCGTGCGTAGAGGAGCCCCACGGGGAAGCCTCAAGCATGTCCCCGTCGCACTCCGCCCAACAGCCGCTGCGATTACCCACCCCCGAAGCAAAGCAGCCAAGACCCCACAGGGTCGATGGTGCATCGTAACCCAATGAATCACGGCGGAAGGTGTTTCAGCATGTTCAGCACCTTGGGGCCCTCTCTGGGCCCCTCGGGATGAAAAACCGTCTAGGGGTCCACGTGAAAAAAAGGCACGACCTCGGGGGTCTAGGCGGGGCGAGAGGGCAACGACCTCCAGGCGGCTCGACCTCCAGGAGTCTGACCGGTTTCGCCCTTTTTGGGACCTCTCTGGGGCCCCTCGTGGCCGAGCTGGACGCGGGTCGAGAAGGGTCGGCCTCGGGAGGGTTCTGGGGGCCAATTCTGAGCGGATTTCGAGCGGGGGTGACGGGTGGGGGAGTGGCTTCTAAGGAGGCAGGGCGCTTCTTGGAGGCCCCTCCTGTATTATAAGAAGGCTTCGTCGAAGCCTCCTGCCACTTCTGAAAAGCACCCTGCCTTCTCAGAAGACTGCCTCCATCTCCCCAACCCCCTTGTGCACGCCGCTGAGGAATACTCAGCTCGGGGAGGGGTTATGGCTGGAGGGAAGAAGGCGCAGACCTTGAAGTACTATGGAAATCTCAAGATGGAGGCTTCATGGGAGGGAAGGAGGGAAGAGGAGGAGAAGGAGGAGGGAGGGAGGAGGAGAAGGAGGAGGATGGAGGAAGAGGGGGAAGAAGGACGAGGACGACGACGACAAAGGAAGTGGCGGCCTGTGATGTAGGTGTCCAGCGCGTGCTGCACCTGGAAAATGCCCCAGTCGAGGTCACGGTATTCCTCGACTGCTGGGCGTTTCACCCGCCACTCCACCCCTGGCCTGATGTCCTCATCGCAGCATGACAATATCCTAGCAGATACAGAAGTGAGGAGGGGTAGGAGGAAGAGGAGGAGAAGGGGAAGGAGAAGGAGAAGGGAGGAGGAGGAGGAGGAGGAGGAGGAGGAGGAGGACGAGGACGAGGATAGAAAAGGAGGAGAAGGAGGTGAGGGGAGGAAGAGAAGGAGGAGGAGGAGGAAGAGGAGGAGGAGGAAGAGGGGAAGTGGGGAGAAGGAGGGGGAGGGGGAGGAAGCGGAGGGGACGGGACGGAGGCTGCTCTTCCCCACCTCCTTTCCTACCCCCTGCTCTACCCATCCTCCTCATATTTGTCATCCCCCCTTCGGCCTCCCTCTTTGCGGCGGGGGCTGGGGGCGCCCACTTTTCGGCGGCGGCCAAGAGGGGGGCGTTCAAGAGGTGGGGGCGCAAATCATGGCCAGCGGCATGTGCGCGGTCCGGGGGGGGGGGGCCAGGGACGTATCAAAATAAGAGGAGTCGCCATGAGATCTGGGGAGATATCATGGCCCCCGCTATAATATCCACCCCCCCTAGTCATCACCCCACTCTTTGCCGCCACCCAACTTCCTGAATCGGCACGACCCTCGATCGGGGATCTTCTGACCAGGGTCAGTCAAGACCTGGGTTAGTCAGGCCTTGCAAGATCCTGCAAGACCCTGCCAGATCCTGCACCCAACCCGGGTCAACGAGAAGGATCTTGCAAGATCCTGCAGGATCCTGCACCCCAACCCGGGTCAATGCGACCCTGGCCCTGCAAAATCCTGCAAGATCAGGCACTCTGGCTGACCCCCGTTTTTGGAGGCCTGAAAATTGGCACCAACACCAACACAGGGGGTTGCCTCCACATGGGGAAGATGATCCTAAATTTACGTGTTGGTGGTAATACTTCGGCCACCTTGGAACCCAAAAGATGGCCACCATCACCGAGACCGGGATCTTCCTCCCTCGGTGGAGGCACGCCGCCGATATTGGTGTTGGTGTCAACCTCGAGGCCTGCGACATTTGCACTGACCCCTGTCTCCTGAGCCCCGACTCGAGGTTTGATGATGATGATGATGATGATGATGATGATGATGTTGATGGTGATGATGATGAAGCTGAAGCTGAAGCTGAAGCTGAAGATGAAGCTGATGCTGATGCTGAAGCTGAAGCTGAAGCTGAAGCTGAAGCTGAAGCTGAAGCTGAAACTGATGCTGACGCTGATGCTGATGCTGATGCTGATGCTGATGCTGATGATGATGATGATGATGATGCTGATGCTGATGATGATGATGCTGCTGAAGCTGAAGCTGAAGCTGAAGCTGATGCTGATTATGAAGCTGAAGCTGAAGCTGAAGCTGAAGCTGATGCTGATGCTGATGCTGATGCTGATGCTGATGCTGATGCTGATGCTGATGCTGATGCTGATGATGATGATGATGATGATGATGATGATGATGATGATCATGATCATGATGATGATGATGATGATGATGATGATGATGATGATGATGATGATGATGATGATGATGATGATGATGATGCTAAGCCCCGTCTCGAGGCTTGAAGACTGGAACCGGTGCCGCCTTCGCGACGCCCGCGGGAGGAGGGACGACCGCGGGGGGGGGGGAGGGGGCCGGGGTCGGCCGCGCGCCCCACGGCACGCCCCGAGGGGTTCGAGCAGGAGGAGGGGGGGGAGGAGGAGGTGGAGGGGGAGGAGGAGAAGGAGGAGGGAGGGGGGAGGAGGAGGAGGAGGAGGAGGAGGAGGAGGAGGGGAGGAGGAGGAGGGAGGAGGAGGAGGAGGAGGAGGAGGAGGAGGAGGAGGATTATGTTTCTTTCCCCGTCCTCCTAGACAAAATCGCTCCAGTTAGGTTTGAGGGCCTCCGCCTTTCCCCATCTCATCCTCCTCCGACGGCGGTCGCGCCGTCGGACGCGCGGAGGCGCCACAAGGGCTTGACCCCTTCCGGCGCGGAAAATAGCGGAAATAGCGGAGGAGGAGGAGGAGGAGGAGGAGGCACCAGAAATGATTGTGTCATCGAAC
>CAUYUJ010017499.1:0-2500 GCA_963575745.1 Prorocentrum cordatum | reverse complement strand
TGAATTTAACTGGCCCATGCCGCCTCCTCCAAAACGGCCTAAGAGGCTCCCCAAGCCGACTCCAAGAGTGTGCCCAGACGGGGCGCCCGAACCGACATTTCGAGCCCTCAGCCCAGCATGACGGTCACCCTAAAATAAGGGCCATTTTTAGGGGGACCGGTCCCCCTAAAATCCCATCCGGTTTTAGGGGGACCGGTCCCCCTAAAATCCCATCCCGTTTTAGGGAGACCGGTCCCCCTAAAATCCCATCCCGTTTTAGGGAGACCGGTCCATCGAAAATGCCCCCCCCCCCCGTTTTATAGGGATCTCTATCTCTAAAATGCCTCTCCCAAGAGGCCTGCAAAACACCTCAAGATGCACCCCCGAGATCGCTCCAAGACGGCTCAAGAGGTCTCAACGATGGTTCTGAGACGGCCAAAGAAGGCCCCAAGACGGCCCATGCCGCCTCCAAAACGGCCTAAGAGGCCCCCCAAGCTGACTCCAAGAGTGCGCCTATACGGGGCGCCCGAACGGACATTTCGAGCCATCAGCCGAGGGTGGCGGTCACACTAAAATAGGGGCCATTTTTAGGGGAACCGGTCCCCCTAAAATTCCATCCGGTTTTAGGGGGACCGGTCCCCCTAAAATTCCATCCCGTTTTAGGGAGACCGGTCTATCGAAAATGCCCTCCGTTTTATAGGGATCGCCCTATCTAAAATGCCTCCCCCGAGAGCCCTGCCGTCGTCGTTGTCGTCGTGGTCGTGGTCGTCGTCGTCGCCGTCGCCGCCGCCGCCGACGACGACGCCGCCGTCGCCGCCGCCACCGCCGCCGCCGACGGCGCCGCCGTCGCCGCCACCGCCGCCGCCGACGACGACGCCGCCGACGACCTCGACGACGACGACGACGACGACGACGACGACGACGACGACGACGACGACATCCGCAACGACGACGACCGCAACGACGACGACGGCGCCGCCGACGACGACCGCGACGACGACGACGACGACGACGACGACGACGACGACGACGACGACGACATCCGCAACGACGACGACCGCACGACGACGACGGCGCCGCCGACGACGACCGCGACGACGACGACGACGACGACGACGACGACGACCACGACGACGACATCCACAACGACGACGACCGCAACGACGACGACGGCGGCGGCGGCGGCGACGACGACGACGACGATGACGGCGCGACGACGACGACGACGACCACGACGGCGGCGGCGGCGACGACGAGAGGTGGTAGCGGCCCGCGGGGCGCCGACAGCGCACCTTCCGGTAGCGGCCCTTCCGGTCGCAGCTCGAGTCCCCGGTGGCGGTCCGGGCCACGCGGGACGAATCGGACACCGCCGGCGATCGACCGTAGTCGTCGTCGTCGTCGCCGCCGCCGCTGCCGCCTCCGCCGCCACCACCGTCGCCGCCGCTGCCGCCGCCGCCGTCGTCGTCGTCGGCGGCGGCGGCGTCGTCGGCGTTGGGTTCGGAGTCGGGGTCCAATCCAACCTCCCAGAGGTAGCAGAAAATCTTGAAGACCGTTTCTGTTAAACTGCACCGTTACACGCCCGGGGGGGAGTCGCCTGGGAAATCTGCAAACCAGGCGGCCAGGACCCCCCAGAAACTCCGGACCTCCCAAACTTTTAAATTTTTAATAATTTTAAAAATTTTTAAAATTCAAAAGTGTTTCAAATTTTTCAAAATTTTTAAAATTTTTAAAATTTCTAAACATCCCAGGGCCTGGGAAATCCGCAAACCAGGCGGCCAGGACCCCCCAGAAACCCCGGACCTCCCAAACTTTTAAATTTTTAAAAATTTTAAAAAATTTTAGAAATTCAAAGGTGTTTTAAATTTTTAAAATTTTTAAAATTTTTAAAATTTCTAAACATCCCAGGGCCTGGGAAATCCGCAAACCAGGCGGCCAGGACCCCCAGAAACTCCGGACCTCCCAAACTTTTAAATTTTTAAAAAGTTTTAAAATTTTAAAAATTCAAAAGTGTTTTAAATTTTTAAAATTTTTAAAATTTTTAAAATTTCTAAACATCCCAGGGCCTGGGAAATCCGCAAACCAGGCGGCCAGGACCCCCCAGAAACTCCGGACCCCCCAAACTTTTAAATTTTTAAAAATTTTAAAAATTTTAAAAATTCAAAAGTGTTTTAAATTTTTAAAATTTTCAAAATTTTTAAAAATCCCAAGGTCTGGAGACCCCGAAAACCAGGCTGAAGGAAGAAAAGGAGGGGGAGGCGAAGGGGGGGAGGAGGAGGAAGGAGGAGGAGGAGCAGGAGCAGTGACAGTGAGAGGCAGGAGGAGGAGGAGGAGCAGGAGCAGGGAGAGGCAGGAGGAGAGGGGGGAGGAGGAGGAGAAGGAAGTGGAGCGAGAGGAGAAGGAGGGAGGAGGGCCCTGGAAGGTCACAAGATGATATGAAAGAAAGAGAAGGGTATGAGGTCGGATACCGGTATCCCCTCCTGGTCGGCCGTACCCCTCCCTCCCTCCCTCCCTCCCTCCCTCC